>JAAAQI020123263.1:0-15269 GCA_011800005.2 Stichodactyla mertensii
GGGCGAGATGACACATTGGGGGCGAGATGACACATTGGGGGCAAGATGACACATTGGGGGCGAGATGACACATTGGGGGCGAGATGACACATTGGGGGCGAAATGACACATTGGGGGCGAGATGACACATTGGGGGCGAGATGACACATTGGGGGCAAGATGGCAATGGGGGGAGATGGCCGGATACCATAATTTGCTATGGTATCAGCAGCTTAATTAAACATGACCCTCTGGACTGGGAGATTGAGAAATGACTATCAGAGAGTTTGACATTTTTATAAAACAAATTATGTGCAGTAAGTCCAATATGACTTTTTATGCCAAACTTGAATTGATTAAGTCTTTAATTCACAGAAAACACATATACCATGCAAAAATACAGATGTTCCAAATGCAAAATAACAGTCAATTTAAAGCTGTCTCTAACTTGGAAATAACACAAGTATTCTTCAAACATTTTGGCATAGTCTCAAGCCTTCTTCAGTGTAAGCAAAGTCAAGCTTCACACCTACATGTATGTTATATCACTTGCCTTTGGCTCATGTTTTAAAGCTAACCAGTACCCTTCATTCTTACCATAGCATGTCCTGTATCTTTATAATCAGATTGTTACTATTAAAATATAGTAATACTCCAAAAGGATTGAAGTATACTTACAGAGTCTCTTGTTGCTATGAAGCAATGGCACATCCACCTGCGTGTTGTCCCCTCACGACAAATATAAGAAAACACCCTCTCATCTGATGGATCAGGTGTACAGAAGGATACCTTTTCAATTGTTTGGTCAATAACAAGAGACTGTGAATAAGAACAAAAAGATAAAAAATTTGTAAATATAAAACTTAAAGCTGATAATCAATTAAATAAGATTGTTCTTTTTGTCAGAAAAGTAAGTATTAACATTAGACTGGAGGGTTTGGAAGTGGGAGTGCCAATCCCATTTTCCAGCCCAATGTTTTTTCCAATTCCCACTTCCCAGCATCCAAATTCCAAGTTAAAAAAATTAGTAAAGCCTTGAGGACATACTTTTATAGTCTCAAAAACATGGGCCATATTTTACAATATTTCCACCAACTGCCATAGTGAATTTTTGACTTACAATGTAAATCCCTGTACTTCCATTAATTCTTCAGAAATTCAGAAATGCTTGAAACTATCTAAGTTAATTTTCACATTAACACAAAGTATTACAAGAAAAGATGGTCATTTATCTTGTCTACTTGTAAAGACATCCTCTATGTATATTGTGTACCTACAGCTGTTTTGGCACTGACCTGAAGCTAGAAGGACATGATAAATCTGTTGTCTGCACTTAACATTTATAATGCCAAATCACAACCAATCAATGGCAAGATACTTTTTATAGTGAGTAAAAGAGTTATACATTTACTCTTTTACATAGAAGCTAAACTTAGAGCATCATTGCCTTATATAAAGAAAAATGAAAGATTTTCAAATACATTGGGCTAGTAAGATATACACAAATGTTAATACACATTGGCATTCTGTAGTCCACTTAATACTACAGATGTCACCGAAGTGGGTTTTTGTGACAGAAAAATATGTCATGGCTGTGCCCCTAAATGTCTATGACTTCTCCCACAATTTATCACTTTTAGTCAGCGTTCCTTTACAGTAGGTTGAATTGTGTGACATAAGATACACAAGATGGCAAATAAAAGATATGAATTCAAAGTCCAGTACCAAAAAGATAAATGAACCAAATTCTTCATAGAAGAAACAGACATGAGCTCTTTCAACATGACTCAGTTTGGTGTGTCTTGTATGACAAAAGTGTAGGTTTCACCCTTCTTAAAGTCTAAACAAAATATCTGCATGACTGCGACACATTTTTGAGCCATGAAAACCCACTTCGTTGACATCTGTAGTATCAGGTACAATTTGATGAAATGCAGTGATTACACTCGCCCGGTAAATACACTGACAACCGATTAACATAATTGATCAAATTCTCTTAAGATGGCAAGCAGGAATTCAATCTATATTTTATCAACTTTGACATGGTCATCAATTTACAGTGCATTTCACACAACTTTTGACAGGTAAATTTTGAAGTTTGTTCAGAAGTTCTGAAGCAAAGTTCAGATTGTACTTTGGAAGTTCTCAATGAACTTCATTGGCTAACTTCAAACCTAATTCCAGGTAAATTTGGTAATTTGTTAGACATTCCAAGTCTTTTTTGCAAATTGAAATTGTTTTTCTCCTTGAAGCCATACTAAGGCAAAGCACTTCCCTGTGGAACAGTTCAATCAGTATAAAACTTGAAGTTCATTTTAACAAATTTCTGAACTTGCATGGAAAGTACCGGCTGAGCAGAAATAAATTCTCTAAAGCCTGGTTTTCACTAGCGTCAGAATTGGAGTCGGAATCAGAGTCATAAGCGCGTCGGAATCGGAGTCGGAAGGATTGGAAGGTTTCCATTTTCTTCCGATTCCAATTCCGACTCTGATCCTTACGATAAGTGAAAACCAGAATATCAGAATTGGAAGCAGAAGCAGACAACCAATCACAATGGTTTCTCCAGGCCCTCTCTAATGCAAAAAACATCTAATGGAGACTTTTGCTTCTGATTCCAATTCCGCTTATGATAAGCGGTTTTCACTTTTATGAACTGCTTATGACTCTGATTCCGACTCCGATTCTGACGCAAGTGAAAACCAGCCTTAACCAATCACAGTCCGTTGAGATTTTTCATGGCTGGCCCTATGTTCAAGCATGATTTTCAACCTGAAAATTTAATCCAATGTATTTTGAGGCCTAGAAAAGTCCAAAAGTATTAAAGAGAGTGAAATTTTACATTTGTTATCCAAAAACCAAGAAACGACTTTGAAAGCAAAGAGTGAGGGCTGGAGGTTTTGTTCAACAATGCTTTGTGCAGCTAGTTGTTCGCTCAGCTCGTAAGTTTGGAGTTCACCAATGAAGTATGTTGTGAACTTCTGAAGTATGTCTTTAACTACGTGTAATTTCCAAACGGACTTTGGAACCCACTTGACAAAAGTTATGTGAAACTCACTGCAAAGGCCAAAATGCTTGGTAAGTACAGTATAATATAGAAATGAGTTTCATATTACATATTAGTCATATTACATTTATAATATAAAAACCTGCTATAAGCAAAATGAAATTGTCTTCATTCTGTTTAAATGATGATGAATCAGTACATACATAAAATTAATGAATTGAATAAAGCTGATTAATTTTTAGAAACTTCATGAGAAATTTCACTGGTGCAGACAATTTTCTATCTCATAACCTGCATGAGGTACACACTGTAAATTAATTACAACTCTTAATGCAACAGATATTTTGAGAATAGCCAGCATCTTACTAGAAAGCATACAACATAATCTGGGCTTAATTTTTTTAGAAAAAAACTTGTCGTTCCGTGTAGGAAGATGTTTCGACTTCCTTAATCAAGTAGTTGCATGTAAATAAGTTTTTAAAAACTCTTTAAAATAAGAAAAATAAAATTGGGAAAAATCAATTGTATGATTAAAAAACTATTATTCAAAACGAAAAATATTTTTTAGACTAAAGAGATTACGAAAAGGGCTCCAAAAATCAAGATGCAGTTTCCAACTTCTTACCAAATACATGTACAATTATATGCAAATTTCCTTAGTCCTAAAAAGGTTTTCCAAAAACTTGCAAAAACAAATAACGATTTTAGGTAAGGGTCAAGTAGGGAATTCAAGAGATTAGGGTTTTATCTTCAGGGAATCAAAGAGAGGATGAGAATTCAAAAATTTGTGTCGATCAAAAATCCAAAAATTGTGCAATAAGAAAATCCATTTGGGGTAAAATTGTGTTATCGTCTTCCCCTTAAGAAAAAAAAGTCCCCTTATATTTAGTTCTCAACAGACATTTGATTTTTCGTATTCAGTTGAAAATCAGTTATCTTAATCATAACTTTCCAAGACATCTGCCAGTACACGTAGTAGAAGAAAACTCAATATAAACGTTACATGTAATTATATCGTTCGTATTTTTATCGATTCTCCAGTTAGTAACTCGTAACAGTCGAAATAATTCGATCGTGTAAGATTTTACATTGATATGTTTATTGCCCAAAATCTATCTCTGATTGCTTTTTTCGCTTCTAGTTAAGTTAAAGTTTAAAGTTAAGCTGAGGAGTAAAATCCTAGATATTCAAGGGAAATCAAGCGCTAAACGAACACAACGTGGTTCAAAGAAACCCAGTTTTTACTTACTTTTGTCTCTTCATCAACAACTCGGATACAGTCGGACGTCACTAGCAAAGTCATCCGCTTTTTCTTCTGTACTCCAGCCTACAGAATAAAGAATAGAAACTTAGCTTGTTAGGATATAAACACGGCTTTATTTCCTGAACAAGACACGCTCGAAACGATTCGAGCTTTTGAACTTCTCGAAGTTGAATTCGTCCAACTGCTCGACTTGAAGCTCCGTACTTTACGGTTTCTATTTTTGGCACACACATCCTGAATCTCTGAATCAACTGCGAACGAAGGTGTACCCCAGTCACCTTGCTTCAGCAATATTAACAAAAAGAATCGTGGATAAACAAAAACTTACGTCTTTCATCCGACGAAAAGCTTCGGCACAAACTTGTGTCCCTCGTGACTCAGTGACTTCGATAGATCCGGCATACTACACAACAAGACACAAGAAAACACTTAGTTCCCACACGAAATAGAATACCTGTGCTTCAGTTATAAATGCAAGGACTCTCCTTTGCCCTTCTACAAGGCAAAAACCTAAAGATTATGTACGAAGACCTTATAAAAGGCTTTGGATTCACAGACCTTAACAGGGAAGCTAACGCCTCCATTGCGGACTTTATAACTATCGTTCTCCCAAACTTGAGGCCGATGACTCTCTGGAATATGCCTTCTAGAGCTCCTTAAACTCAGACTACGCTTCAAACGCTTCATTTCAGTGCTAAGATGCTAAAAACGAACAGGTAAATAGGCCCGAATCACGGTTTAGAATTCTCCTCTATTCGAGGAATGTGTATTTTATGAATTTGCGATTCGTGTTTTTTTTTTGAATTTCCACCACAGCGCATGCGCAGTTGTTTCTTAATTATGTAAATTTATCTAAATTTATCGATTACACCGCATATTTATCTGATTATCTGGAGTTTACTAATGCTTTTCCGATTTATTTTCTTTGTAAAGCATTTCTAGGATTTCATTAATTCACCCGAAGGTTTTATCTTACTGCAGTACTGATTACTGCTTCAGAGTAATATTAAAAAAAGACAGTTATCTTTATTTTTTATTTTCCATAACTTTTGATTGTTAAAGCAGCTATGATAAAAAAACTATTACTCGTAAAAGCAAATTATAGGGAAGAAAGGTGTATTTATTTTTTTCCTTTTTATGTGTGATTTTATTTTGGGCCTATAACCGTTTGCTACACCACGCGTAAAATAAAAAAATATAATACTATAGAAAATGAATCTGTCTTTAACCTATTACAATATAGGAATTATAGGAATCGATAAAACTGATAGCTTTACCCCTCAATTTGAGATGAATTGGAGTTGCGTTAAAAATCAATACCTTTTTTTTTTTTTTGATACTAGCGATTAGTATCTATAATTTCCTTTCTAATATAAGAAAGTTTTTCTAAGATTTATTATAAGAAAGGGTGGGGTAATTTTGGATGCAGTGGCGTGACATATTTACACGTGGTTCGACCCATCGACCTGACTAATTTGATCAAGGGTCGTTGCGTCAACTCATGACGATGACACTATCTATACCATGTGGATTGTGTAGCTTGGACGTGCCCTAGTTATGATATAATAGCAAACCGTTTTATTAGCGTCTAAAGAAAATTCGTCATTCAATATTGATAAAATAATCAGTACAAATACTGATCATAAATTTAGGTCAGTCCAGCACCATTTGATGAATGCTGATGTTTTATAACTGTTTAGTAGTTCTCGACCTAGAATTGAATGGATAGTCAATGATCCAGACCTGAGACCATGGAAGTGTGTCATGGTGTCTTCGCGATGAGATGCGCTTCCATGGATGTTCATCAGACTTGATAATATTTCTGAACAGTTCTGAAAGCTCTTGCCGTCAAAAACCATCCTTTCTATGCTCAGGCGTATCTTAATTTGGCTTCGTTGGAGCTTAAACAAAACTGTTGAGCGTTACCAACTGGGTCGGGAAAGTGCGTAGACTGTTTTTGTCAGCATTCATTATTCATACCAACTGGGAGGTCCATATTAAATTGAGAAAAATCTTTGCCCGAGGTTTTAAAACCTCGGCTAGTTGGCAAAAGGACTCGCTCCGCTATCAAAAGTAAAAGCAACTTGAAGATTCGATGAAAAGTCAGTAATAATCTGATCCGGGATGAGGGGGTCATAGACCTTTTTATCTTATTATGGGCGTAATGTTTTCCCCATTTCAGACCACGTGTCATTCCATTGAGTATTGTTTCTTTGTTTCTTGTTAACGCTTGAGGAGATGTGGATGAGCCTCAAACAAAGGATCTTATTCTCAAGAGATTGACATATGGTCTGAAATGGAAAACATTACGCCCAAGCTTAAGAGGTCTATTTAAATTCTGGAAATCCGCATGTCTCATTAAATTACTAAAGAAAACACGGAGCGCTTAGTTGATTTGTTCACGCCCGTAAGTGATCTCGGAACTTCCTTAAGGCCCAATAATTGTCACTGCGCTGCTGAATCATCCGTGTAAGTGACAACAAAGCCACTAGTACTCAAAGCTAGAATTTTCACAAAATCGCAGTAAATTCGCTCTAAATTCGCAATAAAAAACGCAGCAAAAATCGCCCGTGTAAACGAGCCTCCGTTCTCGGTATTTAACCCTCGCTTATACATAGTAGTCTATTATACATACATATAGTAGTACACCATGAAAAAGAACAAGAATAAGGCTGTTGTCCTTTTTTTATGACATCGAAACTACCTACTTAGAAGAGCTTGCAAAATATACCAGGGATCAGTATCTCGAAATTTGATTGTACATAAGCTTCGAATGCAATCGCGTCATGCAAAATTATTTTGTAAAACGCAAGAATAACCTCTCAAAACAGTTCTCACCTAGGATTTTAAGTTGGAGCAGGGGCGGATCCAGCCAAAAATATAGGGGGGAAGGGGGCTTGACCGAATGTTCCCAAGTAATAAACAAATTATGGATCGGAGTGATAGACTTTTTGAAAGAATACTTTTTGAAAGTACTATTTTGATTCGAGACCGTTTTTGAAAACTACATTTATTTCGTTGATGGAAGATTCAAAATAAACGTGAAAAACGGCTCTCATTTTACTGTAAGTCCATTACTTTAATCAAATAAATATAAAAAATATAACAACATATGGCTGAAAGGGGTGGGGGGTGGGTTACAGCCCCCCTTTGCCCTTCCCTGGATCCGCCCCTGTGGAGGAATCTCCCCACAGAATGAACAAATGTTGCGGGCACAAAAAGAGATGGATTGGTTCATACCATGTTTTCCAGTGAGAAAAAATTAATTTTACGTGGCGATGTAATTTCCAGTAATTTTGAGACAGGAAGGAGGTGCGCGGACACCCATTGAGCTCTCTACATCCGTCTCCATTGATTCTTAACTCATTCCTACACCAAAGACTCAATTATTATTGCATTTAAACTTAATTTATTGACATCAATTGGTTGTGTTCCCTAGCTTGATCTTGTGTTCCCTACAATTTGCATCAGTGACTTCGACATTAAGAGCTTCTAACGCTGTTCTCAGTGTGGGAAATGTTTCTCGTACGGATGGGTAAGACGAGATTGGTTTAGATGGCCTGCAGAAACAAGATAAATAGCTAGTTTAATTGAGAACTATCGATACCTTGCACTATACAACACACCACACTGTCACCATATGTACAGAATATTACGTGAGCGCACGGAGATATGAATTTTATCGTCGAGCGAGTGTTGAGCGAGTGCAGTGAAGATAAAAGTCCTATCTCCGCGCGCTCAGGTAATTGGATTTTGTCAATATATTCTTGATGTGCATGCCTTCCTATGAGATATAGAGAACAAAAGGCATGGCCGCCATGACGTAACAAAAGGAGCCAAGACCAAATATTTTTTGTTAACGTCAACCAAGATGGCGGCTGTGACGTCATATGCACCACAAGAGATATCCAGGGTCGGTTGATTAGAAGGCAGTAGGGAATAAGGTCAAAACAATGGTCATTAGACGGGACCCGATTTAGGGGTACTGGGGTGGTGCTGCCCGGTACTCACCTCTGGGAGTATGATCCTGAATTTTGTACTCAAATATCTCCATAAATAAAAGTTTATTTTCAGACGTTAATCTACCATCTTCTTAATTGTATGCTATATTATGTGTTTACGTGTAGAAATAGTCACTATGGAACGCCTCCCCCCCCCCAAGCAATTCAAGATGCACTTGAGGGGGAGGGGAGATATGTACCGGTATCCTTATATTCCACTGATAGCCATGTGATTAATAGTTAATAACCACGCCACACGTCACGCCATGAATATATACGAGAATAGACAAGTTTTCGTATTATAGACTTACTTTTTTAATCCTAACCATCCTCTGACCTGCTTGGCAAACACTTCAGCAGTTCCTCCTATTATCGCCTCAAGGTCCACTTCCTAATAAACAATGTAATAATTCTTTTATAATGTCTACACAACCAAAAAATTATAACACGGAAAGTGACGATAAGATAGAAGATGCTGGACTCAGGGGAGGAGGAGGGGGGGGTGGGTTTCACAAATTGCAAGCTGAAAATGCTATATCTAAGGCATTATTCTATTATTTTTCGATTGTTTACACTCATTTTTAAATCGCGACTCGCCGCGCCATGCCGTCCAAAGCTAGGGTTTAATCAGAACGTTATCAGATTCACTTTTACAAAGTACCTCTTCATCCACTTAATTTATCAAGTGGGATTTAGAAATATTGGTTTAGCGAACAGGACTAACTAAAACACAAATCGTACGACACCAAGTCCGAGGATCGATGCTGGGTCGCACTGGTGGGAGGTGGGGGCCAATCAGTCATACACCCTGACACGTACAGAGCAGTCAAATAGGCAAAAAGGATCGATTTGTCAAGAGGAAATTTAACGGAAAAATCATAGGTAGCCCAAGGAATGTATAATTATGCATATTAATGAGCTAAATTTGAAAATTTCACCTGATCGATAGAATCGTTCTGAAAGTTCTCGAAAATATAATATCAGGAAAAAATTTTCTTCCAGAAAGTCTCTAGAGTAGTTGTTTTATCTGTAGGATTTTCTTCCAGAAAGTCTCTAGAGTAGTTGTTTTATCTGTAGGACTTCATGAATCCACTCCAGAGGCTCTTTTTTCCGAGAAAATGACGTTTGAATTTTTGGTTCAAATTGGCCGTTGTAGAAAAAGCTAAGAATTCGCTGTTTTGTGAGCAGCTACCTTATTTGGCAGTCGAACCGTTCAGCTAAACCGAATGTAGTTTCCATTGGGTATTCGTATGTGAGAAACGTCTTAGGTACTTACAGCACGTACACGGTACGACTTGCTGTTGCACATTGAAATGACTTCCCGTTGTTTTCGTGCGAATCATCCATCACAACGCGTAGTTACGCCTATGGTAAACAGTGTAAAGCTACAGTAACGACTACCACTTTGGCGTATCATTTTCCTCTCATGCAAAATTGGGATGGTATATAAGAGGAAAATCTGACAACTAGAGCCGTCCTCTTTTTTTGCAACACGGTAATCCTTCTTTACTGGGAATTAAATAACTTTGAAAAACTCAGTTTGAGACGACCTGTCTGGGGCAAATATCCGTTAGTTCGTCGGCGTAGAAGCGCTACTGAAGCATACCTGGCTATTTATACGAGACGTGACTATGAATTGTAAAAGACGTTGTTTAAGAATAACTATACAAGATCAAGTCACGACCAATCAAGATTTTTTTCTCGTTAATTAAACTATCGATGTGCTTGCTTGCTTATACCAAGAGACAAATTGTCTCTCGATACAACTCTGAAAAACAAACAGGGATACTTAGCTTTTCTCACGAAATATTTACGGAAAAAAGTTAATTGAAGTGACATTTTCGTTGCATATATCATCCAATGTCCAAGAATAGGTTTCGCGATTTTGTAACGACTCCAAAACAATAGATTCAAAAGATTTGTAATGGTTAGGATTAGAGTAACAGCTGGGATCTAATTGGAATAAATCTTCTCAAGCGTTGCGGAGAAACAAAGAAATAAAACTCAAGGAAATGACACGTGATCTGAAATGGGAAAACATTACACCCAAGGTAAAGAGGTCTATTGAACAGAGAATTAACTGAAAATACCTGATTTTTTTTTAAAAAAAAAATCAAGGATTAATGAAGATTGATGGACTAGACTAACCTTGCCCTTAGGGATTCTTCCAGTTGCTTCTCTGCCAGCGGCTAAAAACAATCCCAAAGCTACAGTATACGCTACGGCACTGAAAGAACAAGAAAAAAAACATTTTATGTTGAGGATGAAAGGGAACTAAATCTGTAAGTCATACCATGCCACGCACGTGTCTGAGTTTGAATTGAATACCACAGAGAAGCTCAAAAAAAAAAAAAAAGGGTTTTCTTGGCAGTTTACCAGAATTGGCGGGAAAAATCTTAGCTTTGGTAATCAGGATCGAAGACAAAGTCTTTACTATACAACAATGAAGAAATTAATCGCTTGGAGATTTAACTATATAAGGATTTCTATAGTTGCGAAACGTAGTGCTGGGTTTTCACGCTGTTTTGCATGACTCAGAGCCAAAATGAACAGCCTCTCAGCGGGAATCCCTCAGGATGACAATACCTAACTGCTTTCCTAGTGAGTCGTAGGGGATCAGAATTATTTTGCTATCTGGTGCCAATGCCCTAGTGAGCTCAGTAGTCAAAAATACAAAATACACACCCCCAAGCCAGTTCCAGCATCCTTTGTGGTATCTGATCCAGTAACACACTAATCCTCGCGGGGTACCAGGTAGGGGAGCAACTAGGCTTTGTCATCCCGAGGGATTCCCGTTGAGAAGTTTTCAAAATACTAAGAGACATGCGGATGTTACTAAAACAAGGAATGGGGAATAGGGAATGGGGAATGGGGAATGGGGAATGGGGAATGGGGAATGGGGAATGTAGCGGCATCTTTTGAGAACGACGCGATAACACAATAGATTCTATTATTATTCATTCCCATTCCCCATTCCCCATTCCCCATTCCTCATTCCTCATTCCCGGAATCTATTGTGTTGCCTCGTTCTCAAAAGATGCCGCTACATTCCTCATTCCCCATTCCTCATTCCTTGTTTTAGTAACATCCGAGACATGCGAATAAAAGAGCAATATCTAAAAAGTGAGTGATTTTAATAAACCCGTAAAATCAGTAAGCGTTAGCAGTCGTATTAAACCGTTAACACGAAAAAACACACACAAACACACAAAACAAACAAACGAAACAACCAAAAAGACAGATAAATAATGGTCATTTTGCTTGGCTCTTTAAAATAATCCAGTTGGATGTGAAAAAAAAAAGAAAAAACAAACCCGGTTATAATATGAAAGGTGGCAGCATTGAGACTGTTTGAACAGCTCTGCTGTGGTCTATTTTACGAGATTTATTAACTGTTTTCATTGTAATATGTTCTTTAACCTATCTACTTTTCATCTACTTTACCTGGAGCCTCTTGACAAGGGCATCAAGTTGAAAAAATAATAAGCCAAGGATAAGATATATGGGCCTAAAGGATCCAAGTCCTGTAAAAATAAAACAAAAAAAAAAAACAAAACAAAACACGGAAAATTCATAATGCCGTTCCGGCGACGGTAAGTTATATTTTTAGAACTTGATCTTTTTACGATTTCATTCGCTTCTTTCCGTCCATGCGGTCACCGAAATAGTAAGACTTCAACAAAAAGGGAAAGACTATAAAAGAAAGAAAGAAAGAAGTAAAGGGAGGAAAGAAAGACACCGAGAGAGAGAAAACAAGAACGGAAAAAAAAAGAAAAAAAAAAAGAAAAAGAAAAAGAAAAAAGGAATTAAAAAAGTTAAAACTAAATTATGATTGTCAAGCGCATTGACGAGTCAACATTAACGCAAACTAAAAACATAATTGAGTTATAAAACATAAGACGTACTTTACACGCAATCGCTAAACGACATGAAATGATGGACATTCTTTTATTAGGCTTCAATTAAATACATTTTCAAACTGATCCAACTGACTCCTTTTAGGTTTCAAAACTGATCTATAAGAATTAGAAGTATTTGGACAGGCTGCTAATGGGCTGTGGGTCTTAGAGACGGAAATGGAATTATAAAAGATCAAAAAATGTCAAGATTTGGAATAAATGAATCCTTTAAATGCAGGCTATTATTATATTAGGTATACACGTAATAATGCAAAAAACAAATGCCCGGCGATAATCTTATTAGGAAATGCGATAAAGAAACATTATCAGAGGCTTTATCAGGGATTATAGTTAATGGATAGGAGTGTTGTTGTGTTTTTGTTGTTCTGCTGGCAGTATGATTTGCATCTTTGTTTAGGGAGGGTAACGCTAAACTCGTAAGACATTAGTAGATAGTTTTATCCGTCGTCTTCATTATCACAACAAGAATGATCAGATTGAAAAGATTATTTTATCATTGGTTACGAATTTTTCAATCTATCCCTTTTTTAAAATGAAACGTGGCTACTTTGAGAAAAGTTTGTCATTGGCAAGCAATTTCAGAAGTACACGACAAATCTAGTGAATTGTGTACACCTATTTTAAAAAAGGTAGTCGGAGCCAAAGGAGATATGCATAGGCGATAGGTCATTCCAAGACAGAAAGGAATTATGGACATACAAGTAAACCAAAGCGGAATCAAGACCTTAAAAAAGGGTTTCGTCGACTACAAACAACAATTGAATATCTCAACACTAACCTCCATCTCCTTGACGAGAATAAGATACAGAAACACAAGTCATTCCAGCTATTCTTGGATCTTGGAATGACCTATCTCCTATCGCCTTTAACTCCGACAACTCCTATTTTGAAATAGGTATAGAGGTTTTGCACCATCACGCCACGGCAGCCATGTTGGATGGCAGAAACAATAAAATCGTTTTACATGAGAAAGAATTCAATCCCTTAGGGGAAAGACATTCTATTGTTCTGCCATGTAACATGGCTGCCGTCACGTGGTCGTGCAAAACCTCTATTGTAATACTCCAGTTTCGAGTTCTGTTGCTCAGTGTTAGCCTCATTTCAGTGTTAAAATATTCACAAATACCAACGATAAAGTAAAGAATACACAACTTCAACAATGTAAACACTTTGAAATTCCACAGATCTTCACTGAGGCATGTGAATATTCTTCACAAAAACGAGGCTAACCCTGAACAACAGAGAACTTAAAACTGTAGTATTGTAAGGCGTGGTATTCCAAGCTACAGAAGCGGCAGAACCGGGAGCACAAGAAAAAAATAGAAAAAAATCATTAGCAAGCAGAAGCCTAAAACCAACGAAAACACGACGACCGAGAAAACCACAGCAGAAGCTTGTATTTAAACAAGAGAATTATATTTTCCCTACCCCAGGACTCTTACAAATGTCAAATTTCCCCTCCCTTTCATGCCCTCTCGTTCTGTCAAGATTGCGACCGTGTCAAATTCCCTCGTCTGGGTACTTGTCAAATGCCTGACCCAAGGAGCAGGATCCTATGTCAATTCCCCCTGGGTTGCCCGCCCCCGGGGCTCGGCATCGATAGGTGCATTATATAGGCTCACACCGAAAAGAGCGGGAAACTTTGACTTCCGGCAATTGGTGCGTGGTGCAATTGGCAATGTGTGCTTAACAAAAGCGAAAAAAGCGGGAAACGCGGACTTCCGGTTGGTGCAATGGTACAAGAGTGTACCTAAATGGAAAAGGGCGGGAATTTCGAAAATGGCAGAAACTTTTCTTTTTCTGTCCAAATTTCGACATTTTATTTCCATGGTAGCACTCTAGATAGAAGATTTCTGTATAAAACCAAAAATCATGCAAAATCAGAGTAAGCTTACTTTATTCTAGCCTGAAATAATTCATTTAATACTGACCTTGTTTAAAGGTTTTCTCGCCTCGTTCAAGATTTGATTCCAAATAAAGTCTAGTTCAGAGTGGTACGACGAAGTACGACTTGGCGTGGTGGCTGTATCCATGGAAAACTTTAGATCCTGACCACTATATGAAGAATAAAAATACCTCTCATTAACCAGGAGCGAGGGCCGTACAGTACGATATGGACCGAGCCTTTTTCCACTGCCTTGTGGCCCAAGCTCGTAGCGCGCGGGCCATAAAAAAGTGAAAAAAAAATGAGGTTCTAAAACTTACGTACGGACCGAGAAAGCGAGATTAATAAGATGTTTTATAAGGCAAGGAACACAAAAGTAAGATCCTACCGTAGGTTATGGACTGCAAATAGACCTTTCTAGCTTCGTATGCAAATTGCCCCTTTCATACACGTGGCATTCTCTTGGGAATTGTTCTTTTATTATGAAAATGTTAACCTATCAACATAAGAAAGAATTAATTCCCAAGAGTGACATCACGTGGTCTGAAATGGGTAAACAAACAACGAAGGTAAAAACGTCTATTGGCCTATGAGAGCACGTAAAAATAACTTGACATAAAATATTAGCAAACAAAACAAAAATTGAATCGTCTGGCTTACTGTGTTTATGCCAACTGAGCGGCATGAAATTTTCTAACCAATCACAGTCCGTTGTAATTTGTTATGGCCGGCCCTATGTTCAAGCACTTTTTTCTGCCTGAAAACTATTGACAATTTTAATTAATTGTCAATATATTTTGAGTCTCAGGAAAGTTCAAAACTCTTAATCAGAGTGATATTTCTTCTGTGATTTATCTAAAAACCACGCGAGAAATTATTCTTAAAATAAAGAGGGTCGCAAGTTTTGATCCAATTTCATTAGGCCAACAGCCATGAATGCTCCATATAACTTAAGATCTCAGGCTAGACAAAGTTTTATGCAATACGGATCTTTTTAAGAGCTTTGTTACTATAAGGTATTCACAAGTCATATCAGTAGTAATCTGAACTATCTATTCTATCACATCTTTAGTCATGTATGTTATAATTGCAATTATAACATAATAATTATTATTTAAAAAACTCATGAATAATTAATCAGCAAAACACAATAGAAATCAGGGACCATGAAGGAGTTTTATATCTCTGATATAGAATGGTCTTCAACTTTAACTTG
>JAAAQI020123274.1:0-15263 GCA_011800005.2 Stichodactyla mertensii
CTTGCAATCCCTCAAAAGCAAACGGAATCATATATGCATATCTTGGAAACAGAAGAGGAGAGAAGCCTAGAGTTGAAATTCTTTGAAAAAAGAGCAAAGACAACGCGTTTACGGGAGTGAGGGGCTGAGGTGAGAATTGAAAATCAATTTTCTTTACCCAGGTTAAGTTACAGAGAGTTTTACTATCCACTCTACTCTTCATATGGGATGTGCTTATTTTTTAAGCGATCGGCGATCGATCAGCAACAGATAAAAAAAAAAAAAAACTTAGACTCCGTAGGTAATTTCCAAGTGGGGTATACATCAACTAACATTACACTTTGCCATGCGGGATGTACTGTTTTGTTTATTTTATCCATTATCATTCCAAAAAAAATAAAAATAAAAATAAAAATAAATAATAATAAAACCCCCTAACTTTTGACTCACCTGGGAACTGCAGAGCTCCGTTACTATCAATACATGCTACTCTTCGCCATGTGGGACATCATACAACATAGTTTTTTTATTTATGCAGTTAGTTATTTTAATACCTGTAATCTAAATTGAACTTGTTGAGAAGAGCACTCGGTGTGCTCCTCGTTAATCTGTTAATAATCTTGTAGTTAATTGAACATCTAGGGGAACACAACTAACGTGTGCCTCCTTAATCCTAAAAACACAGAGCGCTCCATCAACACCGCTGACGGCACTTCGGGTGGCGCGGCTTTCTCGCGATGAGTCGTTTTTACATATAATAAACCCCGAGGGTGTTCTTATGGACGTGGTACAATTCTGTATAAGAATGGTTGTCGTGTGAATGGGAAACATACGGTACTAACTTAAAAACATACACGGTACGGTATGTCGTAACACTATAATGGCTTCCATAAGAATGATTATCGTATGAGTGGGAAACGTACGGTACTGACTTACAGCATGTACATGGTACGGTATGCAGTAACACTGAAATGGCTTCCCATTATTTTCTTGTGAATCATGCAATCAAAACTTTAAGTTATCGCTACCGTAAAGTACGGTACAACAGTGCGGTTACAAATTTGCCGTATCGTTTCTCCCTCATACGAAACCCGCTTTACTTTACTCTAAATGTTAGTAAAGTTAGCGTTTGCAAGCCAACAAACAAAAAAAACGAGGATAAAAAGAATTGGTAAATGAAACTGTATTGGGGGCCAATTATGGCACAGGTGGTGGTGGTGCTGGTGGTGGTGGTGCTGGTGGTGGTGAAGATTGATTGACACGAGAGAGACAACGTTATGACAGAAAAAGAAAAAACGATCTCAGACAAAATTTACTTGAATGACCACTAAGAGAGGCATACATGATGGCACTTTGCTAAAAATGTAGAAGCTTTTACGCTTTTTGTTGTTATATGTCTAAAATAGTAGTTCCTTAGTCTTCGTATCGCTGCTTGGTCAGTATACGTTAGCCAGCCCAATGTGGTGGTGTTCAACAATCAATTCTAGAATGAAAATGAGAATGAGGATGAGAATGAGAATGAGTGTGAGGATGAATATGAGGATGAGCGTGAGGATGGGCGTGAGGATGAGCGTGAGGAGGATGAGCGTGAGGATGAGCGTGAGAATGAGCGTGAGGATGAGCGTGAGAATGAGTGTGAGGATGAATATGAGGATGAGCGTGAGGATGAATATGAGGATGAGCGTGAGGATGAGCGTGAGGATGAGCGTGAGGATGAGCGTGAGGATGAATATGAGGATGAGCGTGAGGATGAGTGTGAGGACTAGTGTGAGGATAAGGATGTGAGGATAATCTTATTCGAGACATATTTCGAGACATCTTTCCAGTTTTATTTGAGACATAGATCCAAATGGTTGAGACTTGTTTCCAATTTCCAAGTCGTAATCGATACATGTTTCGAAATATATTTCGAGTTTTGTTTCAGACATATTTCGAGGCATATTTCCAGTCTTATTCGACACATATTTCGAGACTTATTCGAGAGATATTTCGAGACATATTTCCACTCTTATTCGAGGCATCTTACGGGTCTTATTCGAGACATTCTTCAAGAGATATTTCGAGACATATTTCAAGACATATTTTGTGACTTATTTCCAGACATACATATTTCGAGACATATTTCCAGTCTTTTCCGAGACATACTTCAAAGCATTTTCCAGTCTTATTCAAGACATATTTCGAGACATATTACCAAACACATTCCGATACATCTTTCCAGTCTTATTCGAAACATATTTCGAGACATCTTTCCAGTCTTATTCGAGACATTCGAGACACATTCGCGACATGTTTCAAGACATCTTTCCAGTCTTATTGGAAAGGTATTTTCAGTTTTATTTGAGAATAAAACTAACTAGTTCTTAAGTAATTACCACACTGTTGCAGTTTACCATAGACCGGAACTCTGGAAATTGTATACAGCTATTTCAAAAACGTTGAACACTGAATACTGCATAATAGTGTATTCCAAGGCCGAAATGCTTTTTGGGTCTTATGTAATATTTTCTAAAGTAAAATGCACTATTCAGTATGCAGTATTCAGTATCGAACATTTTATGAAATAGCTGTATAAACCAAATTGAAAAAACGTTGTCGGGTTCCAAAGGTTAAATCGTAGAAGCTAAGACTTAAAGGGGTTATGGGTAAATTTATAAGGCATAAAAAATACATAGAACTTTTAGTTAATAATTGTTGTAACTCTTGAACATTGCTTGGAATTCTTGAAGAAAGTAATGTTCAAGAGTTGCAACGTCATATGCATATTATAGGCCAGATTTATTGCTTACCCAGAATCCCTCTCGGCCTTACCTTCTATGATTTAACCTTTGGAACCCGACAACGCTTTTTCAATTTGGTGTACACAAGAAATACTATAACGGGATGGCTATGTTAGTTCGTCTGAGGATTGCTAGGACTCTTGGGTCGAGAACATTTTTTCTCTAAAAGAAGCCCTATTGGCTTCTTCGTAGTCGTTTTCTCTTAAATCAGCTACACAAACAAAATAATTAAAATTACTTGTTGCAAAATTAAAACATTTCACAAAAGCCTCTAGTGTCCATTGTAATGGCCACTCAAATAAGACTAATGCGAACAAGTGATTCTCTTATGGCCGCCAGGGAGGTTGTTTAGATGTGGCATGGACATCGGCTTCATCCTCTAGCATTGTGTTTCTAAATCTTAAATGATCTGGAATACGTTTTCTTCGTAAAATTAAGTTTTTGAATAGATCTGAAGTACTTCCCCAGAGCTCTTCTTGTTCAACTTCGATGTCATAGCTTTCGTAGCACTCAACTCCTTCATCATTTTGCTCCATCGATAAGCTTGAGCTACTATCCCAATCTGGGCTATACCCTGCATTATCCTCCCCAAGCTCGGAGATATCTACATTTTGTGGCCGTGTTTGAACCAGTTTTAGGAAGAGATATAAAAGCCTGGCGAACTCAATGTCTTCATCTTTTTCTTCTTTCTTTATTGCATTTGTTCGTTTATTAATCTCTGAGCATGTTTCCTCCAGACATCGATGCATAGCTTCGTCATAGGAGTTGACGCCATTTTTTATGTCTTTTTCGATGTTTGGTGGACACTGCCTTTTCTGTTTAGCAAGGGCTGATTTCTTTTCCGGACTTGGGGGTATTTTTTCTTCATGCTTTTTCCTTAACGATCTTTGCATTCGGTACCTGTTTTGTTTTATTTCTTCATTGCCAGTGCTTTCTGTATCACATTTGATCTTTGGTTCCTGTGTATCTTCAGTATTAATTTCTTTTGAAGCATCTTCATGATGTCTGTTCTGTACTTTAAGGACATTATTTTCAACATTATCTTTTTCATCATTTGATGCTATTTCATCTGGTTTAGGATTAGTGGATTTAGGGGAATTGTTCATATCACTGCCAGTTTTATAGGTTTTTCGGAAAAACATTTCCTTCAGCCGTTCCAATATGAACTCTGACATTTCAAATTCTTTTGAGTTGGAGTCTGTTTTTGACTTTATTTCCTCATAAGAGTCATTAATGACAGAAATATAAAAGTTCAGGAATATAAATGCCATGAGCACCTTGTAGCAAAACCCAAAAAGTGGCCCAAGAATCGGAAGGCTATTTCGTATTTCTTTCAAATGCATTTTTGCTCCAAGTGACATCAGTAATTGTGAATAAAAGGCTTGTAGTATAGTATGATATCGATACATTGAGGTGCCTAAAGTTATCCACTGAAATAGAGCAAAGGAGACCATGACGACAGAGAGGATTAAGGAAAAAAAGAAAAGAGTTTCGCGGGCAGACTTTAAAGAATTCGAAAAAATGATGACGTGAGGATTGAAACGCAGCATGCGAAGAATTTTTACGGTGGCGACAAACACAGCCAGTGAAAGCGCTGTGTCTTCTGCGTTCTTCCACACCATGGCAGGCTGAAAGTTGACTGATAAGTAAGGGTTTTCTTTCACGCGTTGAACAGCATTCAGAAGCATTTTCTCTTTGATGACATAAAAAACCACAACGGTAAGTGCTATGAATACTTGAATTATTTCAAGCCAGTTCCACAAATTTTTAAAGTAAATTTTCCTCATTTTGTACGCTCTTCTTGCCTCACGTGCCAGGTAAAATATGGCGAGAAATATAAACAATAATTTGCATATAAGAAAAAAGTCATATGAAGCGGATTCTGTTCCATACAGAGAAATTGTTTCAATGACTTGAAATGAATGCCCAAACGTGATTGGAAGAACCTCGTAATAAAATGTTATAGCACTAAGCAGATTTGTACTAGGATTGAAGAATGCAAATTCGAGCATTAGCACACGTGTTCTGTGGTCAAGCCAGTTATTCTTGCGTAAGGGACTTGCGATAAAGGTGGTGGTCTTGTTATTGTATCCAAGATCGGCTACATAACCACCTCCACGGTATATGTGAAAGTACCCCCAAGAAGAGGAATCCCCCAAGTCATCTGCTGTTTTATAACGCCATGGTTTTGGACAAAGTTTAGACAAATTGCTCCAGTTTATATTTGTGTTATCCACAGGAACCCAGCCAGGAAGATACAAAGGAGTTCTGTCTTCTTCCTTGAAGGAATATTTGTCATAGCAAACAGAGGCGATTGATCTTGCTTCTTTAGGGATAATACAGGTATCTGGAAAAAAAAGTATAAAGTATACAATGTATAATTATCTTAGGTAACGAGTAAAATAGATTGTAGTGGCGTAGGAAGGCAATTTTAGTTGGAGGTTAAAATACAAGTTTCCTAATATCTATATTTTGCGTTGACCTTCAAAAGAGGTATATTTTAATACAGTCGAGGTGCATACGTAAATACCTGCTTTGATCCTGAGTTGACGAATTCGTGGCATTCCTATAAGGATTGACCTTTTGTTACCAATGTACACTTCATTTGGTTCCATAGCATCATTATACCAACTGCCTGCATAGGTGCTTTGAGCATATTGTGTATTGATCCATTTCCAGTATTTTTCAGATGTGGCCAGCTAGAAATTAAAATAAATAAATAAATAAAAATAAATAAATAAATAAAAATGAAAAAGGTTATCTTAGATATTAAAGGCCTAAATCATTATCTTATAGATGTGACCAGCTAGAAATTACAATTAAGAATGTTATAGCTGTCTTACCGTAAAACTGTCAATTTTCAATATTTCGGGTAAGTGATCGCGAACTATAAGATCTGGATCGAGGCTTCATGGAAACAAAAGAATAATTACATTTACTTCACTATTTCCGCAGAGCCTCGATTCAGCTCATATTATTGTCTGAGATGACTTTATGATTATTTGTATTGCATAAGACCCATTAAAAAGCTTTCTTATATGTTTAAAGAAAACGACAACAGTTTCTAAAGAGATGTTTCGGCATACTTATATGATCAAGAAAATGACGTAAATGGGATTTCTAAATTTATCTTAACAAAAGCGCTTACCTTCGAAAAATTGCTGTATTCATTTTTAACAGTTTTCGTCATTTCATATCCAAAGTAACTGCGGTTGCCATAGCAAACTACTGTCAACAGTGTCAGAAAAGTACTAAATATGGCGACTTCACGAACAAACGAAAACATCTTTTCCTCTTTTACTTGGTATGCCTTAGCCTTTTCGAGTTCACGCTCTTCTGGGAATTTCATGTCGACTCTGTCCATGGTCACACCAGCCTCAACTTTGTTAGGTTTTATTGGCTTTTCCGATTCTCTGCTATTGATTGCGCTTTCCCCGTGTTTATTTTGAAAAAACAGTGCCATGAAGATTGCAGTTATACAGATTTTAACGGGTTGAACAACAAACAGATCTTCAGTAAAAGTCACAAGCATCGAAGAAAGCCATTGGTTAGCAATTTCCTTCCCCCATTGTAGACTGTACATAAACGTGAAAGATGCTGAAACAGAAACTGTTATGAAGCATAGGACCCATGAAATGTAGATACAGCCGTGTGGGAGCCAAAACTGACTGTTTTCTTTATCTTTACTGTAAAACATGTCGGTGAAGATCTCTTTGTACGACTTTTTAATAGGTGAGTTGCAAGTGCTGGGATCATTTGGTCTAAGATTTTGGCTTTTGTTTAAGTTAATTGCGTCCGTCTCTGCTGTAACTAGTAACGTGCAGTCTTCGTCGTCTTTGTATATAATGCTGCTTGTCTTTCGGGTTTTTTGAAGATCCCTTCCATCCAAGTCAAAATTGTCATTTGTATTATCATCTATGACGTTCATTTCTACATCTTTTTCTTTAATCTTTTGGTGATTTTCCGTAACATTCAAGTTTATGGCAGCACAGCTGGCCATGGTTGTATATTCTCCAGAATCTACTTGATGTCTTGTTGCCGAGTCACCTGGTGTATCACTCAGTTGGTCACCTGATGCTAGGCATTCCTGTGACGAAGAAACCTTGCTTCTTTTTTTATCAAAAAGATGACAACATATACTTTCAAGCATTATTTCTTTTTTTCCTCTCTTGCTACGCTCCTCTTCACTTTTCGGTCGACTGTACTGGAATAGAAATACGATTACTAATCCTACAGGAACAACAATCAAACTGCTGTAGATGCCAACACTTATTTGCCTCCAGCTAAATTTCAATGGACCAACCTGAACTCTTGGATCAGGGGTTTTGTCGAGTTTGTAAAACATGGCATTAACAACCATTGCTGAGAACAACACACACAGGCAACACGTAGCTCTTTGTAGACGCGTAAAAGTACTGTGCGGAGGTTTAGTAAGTACTGACAACCAGATATGATCTTCAGTAAACTTTTTAGCAGTGCGATAATTGAATTTGTATTGAAATGATTTCATTTCTAATAGCGAGGTTGGTAGAAGCAGCTTCTTGATTTCTCCATCTCCTTTTTCTAAAGCAATCCAATTCCTATGTAGAAATACCCATGTAACGTCTGTTTGCACATCTCTTATAATAATTCGATCAAGGAACCAAGAAGGGTTTGATCCACTGTTGTCATGCCAAACGTTTATATACTCAATATACCCTAACGACTCCGGTGAGGAGATAATGAACTTGTCTGCATTTCCGTTTGCCAGTATAATGCGCGAAGGTTCCATGTCTCTGGATAATATGATCCTATTACTTTTCGCTTGGCTTCCATATATCTCTATGACAACGTTTGCCGTTGTCCCAGAGTTTCTCCAGACACCTGTAACAACGGTCATCTCGTACTGGTATCTATTGCTGTCACTGGGATTAACTGCTAATGGGGGACCAAACTGAAATATCAAAAAAATCAAAGAGAAATCAGCACTCTACATCAGGCTTGTGTGTTTGTTTGTTTCTGGTATGTTTGTGTTCGCATCAGAATAAAGGCACGTAAAAGACCCATGTGACACGAGCGAGTTTTGCTGCGATTTACCTGCGACCAAAAGTTATCGCTTGCATGCAACAGGCCATTTGCATGATGGCGTCATTGTACTACCACTACCAGAATGCTTTGTCAAAATGCTTTCTTAATCAAAATTTTCTACTCTCCTGGGAATAAAGAGAAAAGTGGTAGAATTTGCCTGACAAATGAAGCCACTCAAAGCAGTCCGGTCTTGGTAGTAACTAAAACTACGCCATCATGCAAATGGCCTGTTTCTCGGCTCGTTGTTCAAACGTCTCTTTTCGCGGGGAAGCGACGAAAAGACGTCTGTTTGTCAAGTTTTAATTTTGTTAGCAGGCATCAGCACTAATGGAAATTAGGCAGGTAAGCAAGCTTGCATGCCAGTATTTCACGGAGTTACCTTTTTTGTGTCCCTTCGATCAGCTCGTCTTGCGATGACAGCGATCACCAAATATATGGCAAGAAAGATTGCGATCGTGCAGAGTACTGCGATATTGTTAGTCTCATCCAGTCTTAGAAGTTCAAGTAAGACTACATCAAAATCAATGGGATTAGGTGCAATCAACAGACTCCCTCCAAATGATGTCAAATGATTGCAAAAGCACTGAAGTGTCGTGGCATCAGAATAGGATCCTGCCTGGAAGAACAATACAGACGCTATTACAGATTATAGTTTCAACCACGTTAAAATTTATTTAATACGCCGAGTTTTCGGACAGTCGCTGTTATTTCTTTTTTTATTTCTTCTTGAGGATATCTCCCCTTAAACCCCTCCCTTGCTTACTTTCCAAACATGTATGAACCAAGTGAAAAGGGACAGCAACTTCTCAGAGAAAGAAAAAGCGATTTTACTGATCACAGCAAGGGGTTAATCCTACATGGTACTAAGGGCCGACTATCCCTTCCCCTTAAGCTTCGGCCGAGATCCTCGATTAGCCATTATGGATAGCGGTGTTGGAGCCGAAATCTCCAGCTGACCCTTAAATGGTTTCGCCCTGCCATACGATGCTTCAGCAATCGATGTCTGCAAGTATGGTCCCAAATTAATCAAGTAAAATGAAAGAAAAATTCAAAATTCCATGAATACACATTTCAGAAAGCAAAGAATTGGAGTTGAATAAATCTTCATATTCAGTCTAGAAAATATGTATACGCAAGCTATAGCAATATGCAAGTAACCAATTGTACTGTTAGTGCCAAAGCCTGTAAATCGGAAATCTCGAATAAGTAACTGGACATTTCTTCCATGTATAACCTTGGGCCTTCAAAAACGTAACCAGGTAAAATAACTGTCTCTAGATTTTTTGTACTCTGAGTAAAATGTTACATTTTGGCTACCGTTGCACAGAATGATGAGTCACATCCGGGAACCTAAATCTGTGTTTAACCCGTGTTTTTCAAATCTCTACCTACAGCAAAAATGGTAAAAAAGTCCAAGTATACTCACTTGAGAGTATGATAATCGTGCGAGCGACGACAAATTCCCTTAAAAACTAAAAAATTGTTGTCTCACCTTGCAGCCTTTGCTAGTCCACTTGTTTCCGTTCCAAAACAAGCAAACATACTGCTGAGTGGAGACCGAGTAGTTTACATCTGTTTTCGGATCATATTTCGGAATGATTGTCATGTTTTCTGGTTTGGGTGGGTCTTTTGGCTCGACACAAGAACGTTTTTGGCGTCCATGCCCAAAGCAAGAACGCTTTTTCCGCGAATGCAGGCTTGAGCTATCTAACAATATTCCAACGTAGTAAAGACCTTTGCAAGGGAAGCAAAAGTATGTGTTACTCTCTTACTACTGGGGAATCACAATCACAATTTTTTGTATCAGAGTAAAAGATAGATACAACACATAAAACTTAATAGCAATTGGAAACGATAGTTCTAACGGCCGATATCATTGAAGTTTGACTCTAGAAACACGTAAAACTTAATACCAATAGACCTTATTCGTTGTTTTCCATTACAGGTCACGTGTCATTTCCTTGGTTTTTCCTTTTCTTCCTTTTCTTTTTTCTTTTTACTTTGTTTAACGGTAATGCTTGAGAAGATACATTGATATGGAGCAAGGATGGCTCAGTTGGTTAGTGCGCTGCCTTCTGTGCACGAGGTCTGAGTTCGATTTCCAGTGACCTCGCATCCTTGTTTCGACTTCTTTCCATTCCGTGTAACTTTAATTAGCTTTAAGTGCCCGTAAAACGGAGCACTGATAGAAAGAAATAGCAAAGTGTGCATCTTTGAATGCTTTATACATGAGGCCCTGGCTCGGGAGAATTGAGGAACCACTCCCCGCGTTATCGAAGTAAAATAAATTACTTTTACCTTTTTTATGCATAAACCTCAAACAAAGAATCTAGCTTATTCCCAAGAGGTTTGTAATGGGAAAACATTACAGCCAAGCGAATAAGTTCTATTGGACACCAGTCGGGAGGGTGGAATTTGTAGCTTCCAGACAGCTGTACTGCAGTTTTGTCATAAATTTGGATTTCACTTCAACAATAACGGTTAAAAGTTATTAAAGTTTTGATGTATAGAATAATCACGTATTTCAGTGAAGGTCCATGGAATTTCAAAGTGTTTGTATTGTTGTAGTTTATTTGTGTATATTTTGCCACTGAAATGAGTAAATGAGTCTTAATCAAGAAAAGAAACACAGCGGTATTTTACGAAATCGAAAAGGGTTTATCCCTTGATAGCAAGATCCGATCCTTTGTTTGGGGTTCATCTGTATCAACGTATCTTCTCAACTGTTACCAAGAAACAAAGGAACAATACCAAGCGAATGACACGTGGTCTTAAATGGGGAAACATTACGCCCAAGCTAAAAAGGTCAATTTCAATTACCTCGTTTTTGCAGTAACAAAGATGACAAAAATATGCCACCATTTTCCTTCCTACAAGCCTCGAAGAACTGAACAGGTGAGCAGCTTGGAAGATTGGATAGGAGTACAGCATAGTCATTGTTACTTTCTGACGGTTTTTTATTGCGTTTAACTAGAATTTTTACTCCAGCTTGTTTAGACGTTGTGACCTTTGAAAACAAACGGCAAAACAATAAGCTTACGATTCTCTAGTCCAGTCAACAATAATGAATACCTCTTATTAGTATACAGCTATTTCAAAAAGGTTGCTGAAGGTTTTGTTGCATGTTGCATGCTGCGTACCAAGCCCGAAATGTATTGTGAATCATGTGTAAATGATGTCAGCACAGAGGAAAATATGCCGGCTCCATATTGCGAAGAGCTGCGCTGAAAAGTTATTTTGGTTCACATCGCCAAGTGCATTTCGGCCTTAGTATGCAACATGCAACAAAACCTTCAGCAACCTTTTTGAAATAGCTGTATACCAACTTTACAACCTCGTTAGATCGAGCGATTCTATTGGCTCGCTATCTCGGAATATAGAGACCATATCTACTTCCCAAGCTCGGGATATAGCTTCTCTCAAATTAAATAAATTTGTATTTTCGCAACGAATTGTTTTCTTTTCTTTTTCTAAAATCCTAGAGTTGGGTTGTGAAGTTAGTATATACTAAAACAATTATTCTCTTCACTGTCAGTGAATAGCGGTTTTGGAATATTTACCTCAAGCTCTCGAGTCTCGGTAAATATTCTATCGCTATTCACCTCCAGTTCAGAGAATAATCGTTAATTAACCGAGATCTAGGGCCGGAGTTATGGACCGAGTTTTTTCCACTACCTTATGGCTCAAGCGCGTAGCGCACGGGCCAAAAAATAATGGGAAAAAACGAAGTTCCATAACTTACGTACGGAGGTTAATAAGATGTTTATTATATGGCAAGGTGAACACAACAATAAGGTTGGTGGTCCGTACCGTAAGTTATGGACGCAAATTGGCCAATGACAGCGCATGAAATTACCTTCAAAAAAACCCTCCTTAAAATCTCTTTCTAAGTAGTCGTTCTAGAGCTCTCGCACTTAATTTGGGGGGACTATCACTCGCACACACTACCACTACATTAACTGTTATAAGCATACAGCTCTCAGCTCACGTGTTGATTTTTGCGGAGGGAGGAAAAGCAGAGAACCTGGAGAAAAACCCTCGTGGCGAGGGAGAGAAAAACACATCTAACAAACTCTACTCACATGTGGTATCCGCAGGGCTCGAAACAGTGACTCGACCCGTTGGACCACAGTGGTGAGAGGCGAACGTTTTACCGCTACACCACCCATGCCACCCAAAGTAATTCCTTACAAACCTGCAGTTCTATTGCTTTGCCTGGATGGTCGATAAAGAACTTGTAATCTCGTATTTGCTTTGGTTTCAGAAAAGACCTTTCTTCCAGTGAAGTATTAGATTGGGAGTCTGACTGTGGTATTGATATCTGTATATCCTGCTTCAGCTCTTCAACAGGTATGTCAATGCCTTGATCATTTCTCAGTACAAGGCTTGAAACAACTGAATTCACAAGATCGGCTGAAGTGTCCCATGTAAACGGATTGAATCTTGTAAATGACATCTAAAATTATAGTAATATTTCATGAATTTGATAAATGATAAAGTGCTATGCGGTTTAAGTGTATGTATCATTCTCGAAGGAAGGCAAGGAAAGGAAGGAAGGAAAGGAAGGAAGGAAGGAAGGAAGGAAGGAAGGAAGGAAGGAAGGAAGGAAGGAAGGAGGGAGGGAGGGAGGGAAGGAAGGAATGAGCGAGGGAAGGAAGGGAGGGAGGGAGGAAGGAAGGAATGAGCGAGGGAAGAAGTGAAGGAATAAATGATTGAAAGAACGAACGATTGAATGAATGAATGAATGAATGAATGAATGAATGAATGAATGAATGAATGAATGAATGAATGAATGAATGAATGAATAAACAGATAAATAAATGAAGGAGTGATTGAACGAACGAACGAATTGGTAAAAAATTCAGGAAGATGCTGACCTGGCTATCCACAAATTTCAGTTCTCTTAACTCGGTGCCAAGCATATCAGCAGATGGTAATACAAAGGACATCTTTCCTTCTTTTATCTTTGTCTTGTCCAAATCTTCAGGCTTTTGTCTTCCAAGAACCATTGATAATGACGCTGTCTTCACAACACTAGGACTCTCTCCAACGACTTTCCTCTTTAAAAGACTTTCTCCGACTTTATCTACAAGAACTACTGACTTGTCGGCGACTGTAATACTCTGAGAAATCAAAGTCGGGCCAAAAGGTGCTACATGGTTTGTTGACAGTATATATATGAACTGCGCATGTGTGGCCAGCTGGTACAAACAGCTGTTGCGCATGGCATGACTGGGGGATTTTTCGTTCCCAGAGCCGCTAATTCTCACTGCGCATGCTCCACGAAATATCTTGGCTCTGGAAAACTCCGAACTGGAAGACCCAGAATCTGTATTCATGCGCAGTAGGGCTTAGATAAAAACAATGGTTTGAACGTCTAACTCCGAATGTTTCCATTACAATAGTTTTCCAGAGCCAAGATAATTCGTTGAGCATGCGCAGTTAAAAAGAGCGGCTGTGGGAACGTGAATGTTTTTTGCGAATCTTCAGTTTGTTTACAAAACGTAACACACCTCTTTGCTTTGTTTGGTATTTTCTTTTTCTTTGTTCACGTCAGCTTTCTTAGCAGCAGATCTCATTATGTTACCAAGACTCAGAGCCAGGTTCTCTCCGCTAGCTTCTACTAGACCATCTTCTGAAGCACTCCTGTCTTCGGACTTTTCAACCAAGAGCTTTGCCATCTTTTCCAAGGAGTCCATAGTTTTATTCTTTTAAAATATGATTTAAATAACTAGGTTATGTCTCTCTCCATTTAAAGCAAAAGCATAACCATCGAACATCTTGAAAGTGTCCCTGATGCCTATGACCATATTTTATAAAATAATTTAGACACTACGCGCGCTCTCATTGGCTAAATAGCCGTGTTTCATTAGCCTATCAACATCATAGAATCTGTAATTATTTTACAAAAGAAATGAAATACTTTTTCTGTGTTTTCACACGCTTATGAAAACCTCGGCACGTTTGGGAGAATTTTCAACCAGGTCCAAACACGAGGCGTTGTCGAGTGTTTGGACTGATCTGCTCTGATCTGCTCAGGCTAATGAAAAACGGCTAATTCTTAATTGATAACCCATTCTTTATAAAGTCTGTGATAGGACAGTTTAATTTTGCTGGTAATGGATGACCCTTTTTTGAGTTATAAGGGTTGGGTTTTCATATTGCGACATCAAATTTCATAGTTCCTCCCGCCTACTATAGTATGTTATTCCACGAATATAATTCGATATGACAGCTAATTGACAGGCACAGCAAATATTATGGGTTGGCAAACTGAATGCAGTAACATTTCGGCCTGAAATAAGTACCTGTTCCTTTTCGACTTCGTTGCAATTGCCCTATTTCATTATGACGTCATAGCTTGTTTATGAGGGGACAGAATCTTCACACAACAATAGAAATTGGAACAAAATCGATTTTCATTGTGTTGTTAGTGTTTTGTCCCCCTCCCACGACCATGATCCTTAGCGTTTAAACAATAGTTTGTTTTAATGTGACGCCGTAGTGAAATAGGGAAATTGTCAGCCATACTTAGCCATACTTAGATCAATTTTCCTGGATCGAACGTATTTATTGCTTACCTGTGTCGATAAAGAAACTTCATCCGGGTTAGCTGTTGCCCGCCCGAAAACCGACGTCACTTGTGTCAACGTTTGAAGGTTTTCCGTCTTCACGTTTGACGCCATTTGGTTAACTATATTATCAATCAACTGAAATAGACGATATACACTTATTGAAAAGAACGTTGTGGTGACCAGAAGGGACCAGCAACAAGCCAAGACCGCGAAGCCTCGGACTGGAACTGATTGTAATGACTTGAAATCCCGTCAAGTCCGAATTGGAGGACTTTAAACAATACTTAAAAAGTACCGACGTCCCTCGCGATATTGGCTTGTTGCTTGTCGCTCTTGGTCGCGGTAACGTTTTAGAAATAAGTGTGAGTAGACGCAATGAATAGTCCTGCAACAAAGAATTGCAGGCGCCTTTTTCATGACAAGATCTATGAATTACTTGAACTGCTTAGACACAGATTTGACTTGTTGATAGTAGTTTTAAGATATTTTCTCCACCTTGCAAAAATAGCTATCCCGAACGTCAGTTAAAATATTCGCTTATTTAAGAAAAGACGTGGACTGGACATAGTCAAAAATTATAAATACAATGACTCTGCGTAAGGAAAATACCCTTATCATTATAAATGCTCAAAATTCTCGACGTTCATTACAATAGCACGCAATTTCTGAATTCTAATAAAATGACTGACTACTATGTTTTTGATCAGGAACATGGCTTTACGATTTTAAAGGAGCATAAAATAACCGCAAACTCAAACATACCCACCCCCATCCCCCTCAAAAAAAAAGAAAAAAAGAAAAGAAAAGAAAAGAAAAGAAAAGAAAAGAAAAGAAAAGAAAAGAAAAGAAAAGAAAAGAAAAG
>JAAAQI020123285.1:0-15262 GCA_011800005.2 Stichodactyla mertensii
GTAAGTTTCCGTATGAAGGTCGATAGCAGATGACAAACGACTGTAATACGTTCGTAGTCAACTCCGTAAAACGAAATTGGCCGTTTGGATATCGATCTGCTAACACCTTACTGGGTGAGCGAGTGAACATATCCAGAGTCCAGAGAGCATATCCAGAGTCCTCACAATAACTCGTTTCTATGCTTCGCATATCCACGAGTTAAAAAGGAAGATTAAAAATAGACTTTTGTATAAACACAGAAAGCCTAGAGCTTAAACTGGAAGCAAATCGTCACTCTACCGCCAACAGCGTGGCATAATTTGACCGATATATTTTTAAAAGTGCACCTGTTTAATCTGCTTAAAGACGTTCATGGGAAAAAGATCCCATCGTCAATTTTTTTAACTCTGCCTGATGAAACTACATCATAATAGAAATAAAGTGTGCAAATAAAAAGGGGGTCACTGACTTCGTTTAGCCGTCAGATTGCGTGGAAGTTAGGTAAAAGGCGTGAAAAATGTCAACATGAAAAGTTAGATATTATAAAGTAGTCAGAAAACAAAATAAAAAAATGGAGGTCACCGACTTCGTTTTGGAGATATTGTGAAATAAACTTTGAAAATGTGGCCGCCATTTTGAATTTGACCGCGTTTGTTAGATAAACAAAATCATCCAGGCGTTTCTCGCTCATTGGAAAGAGCTCGGAGAGCGCGCGCAGAAAGAATGCGCGCAGGAACAATGCCCATGAACGTCCTTAATGATGGCTTACTAAACTACATACTCCAAAAACATCATCTTTCAAGATTTTAGTAAATTATAAATCCATTCCTGGGGGGTTTATGTTTGAAATCAAAAATGCAAATTAGATGACGTCATACATACATATATTACACAAAAATCATCCCAGTACAAGTTCAATCGTTAGTTTGCTCATTTGCATTTTTAGATTTTAAATAATGATTCAAATCCGTGTCGCTGTATTCTATAGTGAGGCGCAGCTGAGGCATTTGAAATTTTCACGAGGATTTTGAAATCCTAATAGAATACAATGATCACGAGGTTTTGAAACAGCCTGTACTGCTCATCAATTATTTCTCGCGTATGGTTGTCTTTTTGTGCCTATTTTTCTTTCAAAGCACTAGGGCTTTAATGAAATGTGTGGAGTCATTTTGGTTGGGTACGTGGTACAAATATGTTTCTAGGGTGTTGCCCTCATGAATAATTAATGATATTGAAACCTAGTTAAGCACACTGATTATAAGTTATGGTTCATGGTTTTTAGTTTATAAATATAAGATTCTGTTTTAGCCCATCTGGAGGGTATCAATGAACATTCAGAAATAGGATTTACTGAATTAGAAGAAAAAAAGCAACATTCTCTCTTTTAATTCAAACTGTCAAGGTCACTGTAACATCTACTTAAAAAACTGAGGCTGATGTTAAGGTAATTCCCTTGAAAGAAATTTTGCCAATAACTTTGTCCTGAAACTTTGCGTGGACATTAATAATGAGATGGACATTTAAAAACTGCAATAAATAGAAGGGGTTACCATTCTCGTTTTCACTCTAGATGCTCTTCAAATATACCATTTATGGGTTTTATAGCGAAATGTGGTAGCAACCGGAAGTAATATACTACTAACTCTATCAAAGTAATCGAATGACTATGATTGTTGAAATATCAGTGAAACATGCAAGTATGTGCGCCTCTACGAATGTCCAGTAGTCTCCCGCTTCAACTATTCTCATCCAAATATCTGAAAATTTATCCAATAAACTTTCCTTGTTATTTTGATATATAGGACGCAGTGCCGATTTTATTAAAAATCTCAAAAAATGCCAGGGGTCACCATTCTCGTTTTTGATTTATTTTAAAAAAAAAAAAAAAAACCATCGCGGAATGGTCGAAAACCCACACTTTTCCGAGGGAGGACTGGGGAGAGTTTGATAAGATCGAGCAAACAAATAGTAATGAAATCGCATAGTTATGCGCAGTAGAGCATGCGCAATGCAAAACAAGGGAATTACCTTAAGCGTTCGTGCTGTGCTTTCTTAATTGTAGTCCACTTGACGTTCACTTAACAAATTTAGTCATGTGTGGGCAGCAGTAAAGCGATTTCCAATTGAAAACAAATAAGGAAGACTCCTGCTATTTCAGGAAGTGTTAATCAAACGGCTTACGCATTCGTACATTGAATATATCTTATTTACGGTAAAGGAACTAAATAGTCGGTGTCCTTTTATAGAAAGTTAAAGTGCCTATGACACATCAAGCCACCATTTAATATACATAGCGTAACTGATACGGATAAATTAAATTTTAAGCATCTCTGTTTTACCTTGACTTTTAAAAAGCTATTGATAACAGACCTTTCCCGAATTCGCTTGGATGACCACGAAACGATGGTTCCAAGTCGAGAATGAACTTGATTCTTTTGTTTATCAAGGCCAACCCCGACTTGGAACCATTGTTTCGTGATCATCCAAGCGAATTCGGGAAAGGTCTATTAGATTTCGCACGGTAGTCAGGAACAAGGAACAAGGAACAACAAATAAACATGACTCTCTTGACGCCACAGTCATTAGCATATGCGATGGAAAAACCTTTGTAACTTCAAGACGCATCACTCAAGCTACACAAGGTTTTTTTTTTTTTAATCATTGAGAAGCTCACCTCATGTAGAATCTATACTGAGAATATTGCCAGATGTGTCATGGGCACTTTTAAGTCGATTCAAAGAATGCAAAGGAAATGACGGATTCAGTGCATTCCAAAGGCGCCAATATAAAAGTAGGGTGTTCTGGGAAATACGAAATGACAGTTACAAAACTTGTATTCTTTATATCTTTCGCACTAGAATATAACAAAAAACGCAGTACAAATATTGCTATTTTCTCTCGGAGCTTGTATTAGTGCTATCTGAATTCGAGTTTATATCTTCGTCTCCTTCTTAGAACCTCTTCAGTTCTTCTTCGTCTTCGTCTTTTTGTTTGTATTCTTCAACATCGTCGTTTTCTCCTTCTCCTTCACTTATCCTTCCATTTACAAATTCTTATTTCCTTACATTGTTCCATGCATTAACTTTAGTCACTGGCAACTACTTATACACTCATACAGAGCATGGCTGTGTATCTTCCTCTAATAATTACAAGGACTGAATTGCGAAAGTCGAAATACAGCTTAATGTAATTTATAACTTCTCCCGCCTTGTGCATTCAAACCGCTGTGTGCGTTCAAACAACTTCTCCCACCTTGTGCATTCAAACAGCATTCAAATTTTAGAAAGAGAACAAAATGAGCAGGCTAAAAGGAAATTAAGGTCAACATACTGTAATTCGCCTAGCGGAGTCCTCATCTAATCAAATACCGGTGGATGAATCTAGAAAAAGAAAACTAACTCTGAAAGAATACCGCTTGAAAACAACATAGTCAAAACATTTGCGACTCGACATGGCAGAGATTCGTTTTTTGTTTTATTTAAGTAGAAAAGAAAATGTGCTATCAAAGCAACATCATTGGTTTCACCATCTGCTCTTCATTGCTTAAAAATTGTTTTGTTCTTTTGAAAATTTATCATCTGCCCAATTTATTAAGTTAGTGCTAGCGACTAAAGCCTCTATAAGAGACGCTTGAAATGATCTCGCAGTCAGGTTTGACTCAGTCGGTGACAGGGTGAGAATTACAGAACTTCAAGATCTTTCACTAGTATTTCGAAGTTAACATGGAAAGAAATCATTCAGACGTGATGAATACAACAGCAAAGATGCCTTTTAGATACCCATATGATCGGTACTTCAGGGCATTTCTGGTTTATATGATAATCTTCAACAGCATAACTGCTGTTGTAGCTACCGTCTTCAACTTCCTGATCGTCATGACATTCCTCGCTACAAGCTGCATCAGAACTAACCAGAATATTCTAGTTCTTGGTCTGGCGATGTCTGACTTCTGCGTTGGACTTTACGTCCAGCCTTTGTTCTGTGTCCATTTGTATGGAGTGCTTGTAGACAATATAGAGCTTGCTGAAACAAGTGATGCTATTTTTTTCGCCAGTTTTACGATGCTGTCGATGGTATCGCTTGGTAACCTCACAGCCGTAACATTTGATCGCTATCTTGCGGTCTATCTTCACTTACGCTACCACGAACTTGTCACAGTTAAGCGCAACTCAGTAACTATTGCATTAATCTGGATTATATGCTCCGTTGTCTGTCTAATCAGAGTCTTGACCAATAACTACGAAATAGTACTAATAGACATCTTCCTTTTTGTGGCTGCGCTAACACTTAACAGTTTCTTGCTCTTTAAAATATCTCAAGCAATTCACAAACACACGATACAAATTCATGCCCAGAACACTGTAGCAGAACCATCTATCAACATGCCCAGATATAAGAGATCTATCAAGACGATGTACCTTGTAACGACAGCCTTTGTGCTCTGTTACTGCCCTTATGTTGTCGCATTAACCTATGTTCTAATTGTACAAGAATGGACGCAGAATGTCAGCTATATGTTCGCAGTTTTCAATACATTAATGATGATAAATGGTGTTGTGAATCCAGTGATATACTGTTGGAGAGTTGGGGAAATTCGAATTGCTGTATATAGATTCGTTGGGAAACTAATTCATCGGTAGGAGTTAGAAAATTCTAGTTTAATGCTAAATACAGATCAGTCTGGCGCGAACAACACCAGTTTACTAAACGATCGATATGGGAAAAAAATTCACTGAGCGCTGAGCCTTTACTCGTAATTTTAGTGTTTTCGTTTGTTTCTAATGCCTACGACCTTATTTTGAAAATCCATCCTTCATAAAGCTTGTGATGGGATATTTTAATTTTTCTGGTGATGGATGACTCTTTTGAGTTATAAGGGTTTGAAGATCTTGATATGTAAATTGTGACGTCATCGGTGTTTTTCTACAAAAGTAATATCTAATCTACTCAATAATTATCGTCCTATTTCCTTATTACCTGTATTTAACCGTATGTTGGAAAAACTTATGTATAAGAGACTTATCAATTTCATCGAGAAACATGGCATTTTATGTGACTCTCAGTTTAGCAATCATTCTACTGTGAAAGCTATTTTATTAATTATTGACAAAATTACAAAGGCAATAGAAAACAAGCACTTTTCATGTGGAATCTTTTTAGATCTTTCAAAGGCTTTTGATACTGTAGACCATTCAATTCTCTTAGATAAACTTGATTTCTATGGTATAAGAGGTATAGCCAAAGATTGCCAGCAGGGTTTCTCTCAGGCTGCAGTTTGTTTCTATCAACGGGTGTAACTCTGGGTATCACAGCATCTCTTGCGGTGTTCCCCACAGAGCTCTGTATTAGGTCCACTTTTTTTCCTGTTATATATAAATGATTTTAAAAGCTGTTCTCCGTTATTTGATTATCATTTTTTTGCTGATGATACTAACTTATTATTCTGACAAAACCCTTGCTGCCTTAGAAGGAAAAGTTAATCATCATCTCAATTTTATTTGTAGATGGTTAAAAGCTAATCGACTTTCTCTCAATATCAACAAATCTAATTTTTTTTTTTTTTCCCTCCTCAAAAATCTATCTCTAGCAATATTAATGTATGTATAAACCAGGAACCCATTAAACAGGAAAAATGCATTAAATATTTAGGCATTTTTCTTGACTCCAACCTTAGATGGAGACGTCAAATAAATTATATCTCTGCCAAAATTAGAAAAAGTATAGGTATCATTTCCAAATTAAGGCATTATGTTAACTTAAATACTTTGATACAACTCTATTATTCTCTGGTTTACCCTTTTTTAACTTATGGCATTATAATATCGGGAAATACTTATGGCTCTATTCTTCAACCAATTGTAGTTTTGCAAAAAAGAATTGTTAGAATTATTACGTTCTCTTCCTATGATGAACACACTGAGCCACTGTTTAAAAAGCTTAACTTAAATTCCATGGTTTGATTTATCTTTTTAATGTTTTATTTATGCATGATTTCTTTCACAATAGTTTGCCATCTATTTTTGACGATTTTTTTAAGCAAATTAAGTACTGGTTACCAAACCAGGCTTGCATCTAAAAAATCATATTATTTGCCTTATGTAAGGACAAATTATGGGAAATTTTCAATAAGATTCCATGGTGTTAGTTTATGGAACTCCATTGATGAAGAGCTCAAATGTGCTAGTAAAGGATATTTCAAAAGGAAGATCATAAACAATCTTATTGATAAATATGACTTAGTACCTAATCTGTTTTGTCTTCTTGTTTCTTGTCCTGTATTGTTAATTATTTTTTCTTCTATAGTCTTTCATATTATTTTTTATTGAATTTGCTTCTATTATTTATATTATTCATGCTAAGATTGTAAATACCGACCCTATCTTTAAGCACTTGCAAGTTCTGCAATATTTATTATGTCATCTAACTCGATTAGCGTTTGCTATTTTTAGATGACACGTACATTGTTCTGGCCTTTTTTCTTTCATCCATATTCTGTATTTACTCTTCTTATCATATATTATTGTACAAATAAAGAGTATTGTTGTTGTTGTTGTCGTCTCAGGTTTTCATCATTTGAACATGCGCAGAGAAGTATTTTTCGAAATTCAACCTAGCTGTGGGGCGAGCAAACTAAGCCCTCGGAACCACTCGAGAAAATGAAAAACTCTCTTATCCTCGATATCATTCATTTAATGACACTGAAGATGAGTTACTCAAGATTCTTACCTTCAAATAAAAGATTAAGCTCGGATTTCCCGCCATTTATGGTAATTAGCGTCTTTCTCGGGCAATGAGGCTAAGTACGTCATAAATAACAAGTGACCATATTTGGCCTAAAGGTAAAACATTTATTTTTCAGAGTAAACTTTATCGCAAGTGTATTATCTAAATAATCTATATAACTTTAAACGAAGAAACTAAAGATATCTTTGTGCTAAGGGGATTTGGCATGAACGAAAATTGTGTGGCAGAGCAAGTGATTTCAAATGGTGTTTGTTTCGAACCAATCAAAATACAGGAAAACTGTCCAATCACAGTCCTCGATATGGCGACCCTTAAATGGCTTCCACCCTGAACCAATCAAAATACAGCAAAACTATCCAATCATAGTCCGCAATATGGTGATCTTCAAATGGCTTCCTACTAAAAACCAATCACAACACAAGAAAACCATCCGATCGAAACAGTCGATACCATGACAACCAAAAGGAATCTATTTCAAACCAATCAAACCATCGCAATCATATCTTTGAATATTACCGATGACACTGTAGGCTTCTCATTAGTCTTCTCCAAAGCGACGATGATAAATATGAACCAAACCAAATCCACTGCAGAAGACCTAGACTATCAAATCGACTGCAGAAAACCTTTACTATCAGATCCACTGCAGAAGATCTATGCTATCCTTTTATAAAGGTATAAATAAGCCAGTTCCTTTGGAGGCGATTCTGATTGTGCAACCTTTCTGTCGTTGAAGATAACCCACCTGTTATAATATCAGGAATAAAAAAGTCAAGACCAATGGCGATGGCGATGATGATGATGAGGAGGAGGATATGGTTTATACAGAAGTTAAAGGAAAAAATTCCTGGACTTTTCAAGGACTTTTCCGAATGACTTTTGGGGCTTTTTAAGGACTGTTTTCGAATTTATTTTACAATGAAAGTTTCTGAATACCAAGGAGCCAGACGTACGCCATCTTGAAAATTACCCAGAACACACTGGGAACTAGAGAAACCCATTCCCAGGGTTTTTCGCCATTTTAAAAATAGCGAGAGGAGAAGCCCCTGACACGAAGTTTTTGTTACAAGAAATGACTGATGACCAAGATTTATTTTGTTTTGGGGCTGACTAAGAATTATGCCAACAGCACCTACAAAATTGGAATATTCAAGGAGAAATTGAAAAACTTCCAGGATTTTTCAAGGACAAAAATCAAATTTTACAAGTTCAAGGAGTATTCAAGGACTCAACACATTTTCAAGGACTTTTCAAGGTTTGTGCAAACCAAGGAGGACGATGATGACTGATGAGGATAATGGTAATGATGGTGATGATGATGATGATGATGACTGATGATGATGAATATTATCAGTGATGATGATGATGAATATATTATCAGCGATGATGATGATGACGACGATGATGACAATAATAATGATGAGGAATAATAATTGATAGTGACCGTCTCGATCACCTTGGCTTTTCATCCACTGAAGCAAAGATTATTTTTAGCGGTGGGAGAAAACCCTGAGAAAATCCCTCGAAGCACAGAAGAGAACCAACAAACAACTCTAGTTGGAAATGATAGTGTGACCGGGTATCGAACTCACGACCACAGAGCGGCGACACACTACCCCTTGTTTCCCAATTTTATTAACACAGTCTAAGATACTGCAGCGTCCCGTACTTTCTAACAATTTTTCACATAGTGAACAAGCTTACCTTTCATCCTTAAGTATATGGCATACGTAATGTCCACACATTGTTGACGTACCCATATGACTAATAAACGCTATTAAACGATACTCTGTACAAATGAAAATGAAATATGTCAAGATCGCCACAGCTCTATCAACGGTCTTCACATTCTTCCTTCCTTTCTTCCATTTTCTTTTCTTTTCTTTTTATTCTTTTTTTATTTACTTCTTATTTTTCTTTGACTTTTTTGCATTCATTTATTCGTTTTTTCTCTCTTGTCCTTTCTTTCTTTATTTTTCCTTCTCTCTTTCTTTCTATATATTCATTATATGTTTGTTATATAAGGGTGCAAGTGAGAATAAAGTAGCAAGACAAAGGTTATTACTTCATGTTGCCTCCCTTTTAATGAATCAGAATGTTTAGTTATTGTCTTTTAAATAGTCTTTCCTTCTGATCCATTAAAAGAACTCCCACATCAAGTATCAGCCTGTTTTTTAATTGTTAAGGCTTACTTCCAGGTCCGTCTTTTAACTGGGTACCATCCTTTTCCGGTTGATCTACATCCATGGCATCTAGTTCATGCGCATGACTAAAGATCCAGTCCCCTGCCCGCTCAAGGTTGTTGTCCTTAAAAGATATACGCAGAGTCAGTGTGGTTTCACCGCAGTTGCTTAGAGCAGATTTCGTGGGACTGTGCCTGTGTTCGGTGCCGTAAGCATGCCTTGCCGCGACCGCGATGTTTTCTAGAATTTTGACGTGCCTTGCCGTGCCTTGACCATGTTCGTGCCGTGAGATTTTCAGTCGTACGAAATCTGCTCTAAGTCTCTTAAGGTGGCTGGCTACTATTGAATCGAGTTTCTGAGCCCACAAGCATACGCGCGCATAATTTCCACCGAATTACCATGGTAACCATCGAAATTTTACTGAAAAAGATTGAAGAACCATACATGTTTTGAACTTCAAGAGAGCAAAAACCTCAAATTTTGCACGGGACCATATACTTTTTATGCGCTTATTTAAAAAAGCTTTTAAAAATCTATGTCATATCAAAATTTTTTAAAAAGTTAAATATTAGAACCATAGTTAACATCTGTCCAAATATTGTCTTTGTATATCTATTATCCTTTGAGTTTTAATTTTGTTCCTACTCACTTCGGCTAACGAGATTTTCGCTTCCAAAACTTATAAACACCCATCCATTCAAGCTTGATTATCTCAAAAAGTAGTTCGGGACACCCTATTTTTCTTTTCATATTTGAAATCAGCATTAAATTTCCGTTAAAAACGATGCTATTTTAAAAAAAGTTAAATATATAATCCAATAGTAGCCATGTCACCTTAAAGAATTATGGAAGAAACGAGAATTGTAGGATGGATGGATGGAGGGAAGGAGGAGGAGAGGATGGAAGGAGAAAAAGGGAAAAAACGAAAAAAGGGAGAATAAAGGATGGAAGGGGAAAAAGAAAGAAAGAAACGAGAAGAAATGAGGAAAATATGGGTGGTAAGTAGATTGATGGAGAGTTTGGTGGGTGGGAGGATGAAAGAATGGATGGATGGATGGAGAGTAGGGTAGGAAAGAAGAGAGAAGTGTTACCTCTGCGTCCAAATAAATGAAGTTTTAGTTTTTTTTATGCTGGAAGACCTACCGTAGCTTTCAAAGCCTTGATACCTTGCTCTCTAGTAAATCCCATGGAAATTAAAATACCTAAAGATTCTTCATTGATGTCTGCAGAGGCCGGCTTCGATCCAGGTAACCGCAAAGGTTCTGAAAAATCTATCATTGCATTTGCAAATGAGAGAAAAAACTGAGGAACCGAATACAAGTTTAAGATATATGAAACAGCCTAAACAATAAGGTCGAATTGTACACAAAAAAATGAGCGTGCGAGCAAGATAACCGAATGCAACGAATGGCCAGGTATTTCTCTGACTTCTGGGTTTGCTTCTATAACAGTATATGGACATTAAAAGCGGTTGTTTTCTTGAATATAAATGCGAGAGTGTGAGCAAAAACGCCCATTTGATATGCATTTACCATATATGAATGCTTTTTATATTTCAGGCATATTTATAAACGAAAGTCGCAGTACATGTAAACAGTTATACACCTATTTCAAAAAACCTTGTCATAGCCAAAAGCAACAAGCGACAAGTTGGGACCAAAAGCAAACTCTTGGTTTCGTATTCAAGCTGAGTTTTCGGGCACACATTTGAACTTGCAGCCTGCCATATATCAGTAAAAAGATTAAAATGACCGAGTCTCAGAATGGATGAACTACTGATAAAATCACCCGGTCTTACTGTGAATGGCTGATGAACTTCATGTTCACAGTAGCCGACTATCGTTTTCAGCGTGGTTGATGATGGTGATGAAGATGATAACGGTGATGCATGCAATAAAATGTTGTATTTCAAGTCATGAGTTACTCACCTGGGTCACCCATGTGCTCTAGCACCCAGTTCATTGCAGCTTCAACGCCTTGACGGGGGGTAATATTATATATAAGTAAAGGTTTAATAAAGAAACCAACGCGCAAACGCATTTCTTTGTGACAACCTCACCTTGATTATTCGTAAAGTGAGTGGCTTTTCTGCATCCTTGTCGATCAAATCCCATTTCAACAAGCTGTTGAACAATGCCTTCGTCGATGTGAGGTTCTGGTATCACAAAATATACAGAAATTGAAATCATGCCAAAAAAAGATCCGAGTGTGACTAACTTTCACGTGACCTGTTTAATCATCAAATGTCACGTAACAGTGTTTGGTCTCACGTGCCAAGTGACAAGTACCATTATTCCGTGCTAGGCGAGGCGCTTCGTCATCAAGTGCCACGTGACGTGTTTTGTCATCAAATGTCACGTGACGTATTTGATCACCATGTGTCACGTGACCTTGTTTACTCACCTGCTGCTGGTAGGGGTTCGTCTTCAGGGAGTTCTTCCTCGTCAGGCTGGATTCCAGTGCCTTTCAGTGGAGTTAGGTCAAGTTCGTCTAAAACTTCCAACTCAACGTCTGTGGAAAACAACATTAATTATTCTATCTTGTATGTGCTGTGCTGTGCTGTGCTTTATGGAGTACATAGAGCAGATTTCGTATGCCCGAAAAGCTCGCGGCACGAACACGGTTGTGACACGGCCAAGGCACAGTAAGGTACGTCTAAATTCGAGAAAGGTCAAGGTCGCGGCAAAGCACGCTTAGGCTACGATCGTGTCGCGAGCATTTCACAATGTAAAAATCTTTTTGACAGGAATACGAGAGAGAGTGATTATGCAATGACAGCGCTCAGCTCTATACTAACATTTGGTGAACACCACTTTGAATTGGGCTAAAATGAAAAACAAAAATAAAATCATGAGATAATTATGTCAATATGACTGGCATGGCAGTACTTTACCTAGTTTCTTAGGAACCCAATCATCACCGAGGGTGAACTTTTTCAGTTGGATCATAAGGTAGTCTGGGAACGTTAAGAAGCGAGTAGTTCTGAAAGGTTAACATGAAAGTAGGAATATTGAAAGGATAGAAGAAAATGACTGACAGAGGGGAAAAGGGAGGGTTGGAACCAAGAAAGAATGACGACAACAAAGAAGAGAGAAAGGAAAAGAAAGGAAAGGAGAGGAAGAAAGGAAAAAAAAGGATGGGAAGGTTAAAAAGGAGAAAGGGAAAATATAGAAAAGGGAAAAAATGGAGCGAAGCATCATTTTAAATACGTTCTTACTTAAGAGCAGTCGTTTTAGCTTTTACTGCAGGACTATAGAAATCTTGTATTGTCTCAGGCGTAGCAAGGTTCTCTAGACACGCTGACATGGACACTTTGGGTCTGACCATTGCACTTGGATCTCTGGCAAAGCAAATCATGAAAATCACCCATAATTAAACAGTTGTTCCAGAGAGTTGTTATTCTTTGCTTGCTCTTGCATCACCTCTTTTGTGGTTTAATAATTTCAAGCCAAATATGGAGTTTGGCCGAGATGGATATTTGTCCTTTACTTACAATCGTTCTTTCTTCTCCTCTGCCTCTTTGCGTTTAATTTCATAGGCTTCGACGTCGTCTATGAAAATAAAAAGAAATCGTTGAGTTGACTTTTATTAATTGCTGTTGTTGTTGCTGTTTTTGCTGCTGTCATCAATGCTGACGCTGCTGCTTGTGCTGTTGTGAATGCTATTGTCATTGCTGATGCTAATGTTTTAGGTTTTGTCGTTGTTGTTGTTGCTGCTGCAGTTGTCGCAATTGTTGTTGTTGTGCTCTATAATGAAAGAATACGCAGAATGCCCAGACAAATCTTTATTCACCTTTATTTAACACTCTGTCCACTGGTATCGCTAACGACAGCATGTTATCTTCTCTGCTCGTGTAACGAACTTTTTTGGACTCCATACACTGGATTCGCTCCTCTACCTGGTGAAAAACACCGGAAACGTTATGGACCTTATGTCTACGTCCAACCGCAAGACAAAACTGGATTTGGTGGGGGGGGGAGGGGGGGGGAGTGGTTGACTTCATAATCACCCCAGGGAATATTCGATAAACTTATTTCCATGGATTCTATTTTATAGAGCTTTGATGGAAAATTGTCTTAAGAAGTCTATGTCTCAGATGGAGAAAACATTCTATACTTACTTTGTATCTGAAGGAATCAACTGGGTTGAGTGGTCCCTTGCTAGCTCTCTGAAGAATTTGTAATAATATATAATAATCATAAATATTCATTAATTTTTAAACGGCCAAAAAATCTGAAGGAACGTTATACGGGCATTCCTGTGGAGGAAGTCTGCTGACTGGTAGTGTGAGCCTATTTCCCGGACATTTATCATTGCCCAGTGTTTGACCTAAGTTAATATATTCACGAGAGCTGATTGTGTGAATATTATTCATACCTCTGCTCTGTCGATATTCTCAATCAGGTGTGCAAAGAACTCTTGCGCATCTTGCTGTCGATTGGTGGAAAATTCTGGATGCCCGCGACCAATCAGAGCTTTGAACATGTGTGGAGATATCCCATCTTGTTCCTACACAGAGAACAGAGACGCACTTTAAATGAGAAATACAGTAAAGAATCTACAACACCTAGCTTACATGAAAAAAAATTTTTTTTTCATGCTCCTGTGTGCTGCGAGCAAGGATTTTCTTAATGTACTTCCCACTTCATAAATCAACAATTCCATACTCTGACTAATCAATCCTCATAAAGAATATTATCCATAGGACAAGACACACATTCAAAAGGATTTTTCCAGGTATTTATCAATTCAACTCTTTATTTATTTACTGACCACATCTTGGTCAGTCTGTGAACCATCAGTTTTCTTGGTCTCTTTTGGTGGTTGTGAATACCTTCCTGATAGAATACCATCTGCTAGCTTTACCCTTAAGTGCAACAAAATAATTTGTAAGCTCACACATCAGTAAATCTGGGAAACAGTGACAACAAATACAACAACCAAATCCCCTTCCTTCCCTGACACACTCTGTCCCCCACCTCCACCCCTAACAAGTGACAATTTAATTTTGAAATTTTAAATTTAGCAAAATATTTCTTCATTGGGATAATATCTCTTTTTTTTCATTAGGTCCATGCTAGTATTCAATCTTTCCATAAAACACTGTAAAAAATAATAATTTATCCCTCTGAAAAAAAAAAAACAAAAAGCAAAAAACGTTCTTCACTAAATTTAAAATTTCAAAATTAAATTACCACTTGTTCCCTGTTCCTGAACACATCCCATTTTAGTGATTTTCAAGAGATCTCTATGCACATTCCTGACTTGTTTCCATGGCTTGTTTAATACTGTAACTAACAATGAACAATATTTCATCATCATATCACCACCATCATTACCATCATCATCATCACCACCATCATCATCATCATCACCACCACCACGGATCATTTTAGCATGTAAGTTTCTCTGACACAGTAATTATTCTTCAATATACTTCTCGCAAAAAATAGTAATTTATATTTACATTTGTGTGTTGAAATCTCCAGATGGGTCACTTGGCGAGGTGGCAAAAGTCTCTTCTTTTGTGGCTTCATATCTAAATGGGTTGAGAAATGGACACTAAATGAATAAGTGGAAATTGAAACAATGATTTTTTTTTTCATTGTAAGAAATTTCTTCTCTTCCTTCTCTCATTCATTCATTCTTTCATTATTTATTCATTTTTTTCTTTACTTTTCTTCCTTCCTCATCCCCTCTCTCCATCCTCCTTCCTCCCTCTTCCTTCCTCTCATTTCTTCATTCATTTACTCTTTCTTTCTTTTGCTATTTCCCTGTTTTCTCTCATTCCTTTTTCATTCATTTGCCCTTTCTTTCTCTCTTCCTTTCTTTTAAATTTCCTATAGACTACCCTTTTGCTGATGATTAGTACATGTCTGGTTTTCATTGCAGGTGAACTTCAATAATGACCAATCTATAATGAATTTATTCAATTTCTACCATGGTTAATGTCCATCTGATACCCACCTCTGTTGGAATTCTGGTAGTGAGAATAACACTTGCATCACAGAGTTCATGTAACATCTAAAACAGATGATTTTGATGATTTATGATTTATATAGCGTCTTTTCTATGTGGACATAATCAAAGGCGCTTTACAATGATTAATGTGAACTTTTACAGACTGCATTTTAAGGCGCCAATTATGAGTGAATAATTAGTATTTGAGACCAGACTGTTGAACTGGGAGACATCCCCTAGATCAAAAAGGCTGAAAAAAATCTTTTTCAAAAAGACTCTTTTCTCTGATCTTTTCTATGCCAAATCTTAGGCAAATTATAATAATAATAATAATAATATTTATTTACTTCTATAGCGCTATTTCCAAGAAAAATTGCCCAATAGCGCTTTACAA
>JAAAQI020123296.1:0-15260 GCA_011800005.2 Stichodactyla mertensii
GAGATGTGTTGTGTGTTTGTTTTTGGGGGTGGGTGGGGGGGGGGGGGGGGGGGGGGGGGGGGGGGGGAGTTGGGCTGGTGGGTTTCCGGAATCTCAGTACGAGTAAACTAGAGAGTAAACTAGTATAGGCTGCGTCGGTGTGTAATAAATACAATAACCAATAAAAGGAAATCTGTAACACGTACCGTGAAAAAAGAGAAATATACTTAACTTTACTGACCTCTACATATAGTTTTTTAGCATCCAACGTCCAACATGACCAACATTTTCGGCTGATTTTCCTTTGGAAACAATTGTTTCTAGTGTCCTCCCCCGAATTCCACCAGCCTCCCCCCTCCCCAATATTCATAAAAAATGAACGGTCGGAGTGTTGGAGGAAACTCCCTACCAAAAGCTATGAAGGGGTCGCTATGAGGTACCTTGAACCCCAGTCCTACAGGGGGATGATTTGTTCACGATAGCGGTTAGTGTTCTCCAATCAGAAACTGAATCAGCAATCCAATGTTGTAATGCCTTGTAATAACCCTGGGAAAAATACGCCGGAGTGAGAATAAATAGCCTCTGGACCCCAGGATAGTAATGTCTGAAACGCCAAGAGAGCATAAGTAAGAGAGGGAAACTTCTTAGAGCAGATTTCGTATGACTGTGAAAAAGTCGCGGCACGAAAACGGCGCGGACACGGTTAAGGCGCGGCAAGGAACTTCAAAATTCTAGAAAACATCATGGTCGCGGCAAGGCACGCTTGGGCATTGACCGTGCCGCGACCTTTTCACAGTCATACGAAATTTGCTCTATAGAGCTGTTAAGTGTGACGTAATTTGAACGAAAAACAACTTCCGGGTCCAAAATAAAAAGCAATTCTCTAAAGATTTTTCTTGCTTTTTTCTTCATAGTAGGAATTGTTGTACATTGGTCTGTTTATTACAGGTGGAGGAGGAATTGTGGATAAACGTTTTGGTTTTATTTTAGCGCATTTTGTGAAAAACTGGACCCGGAAATACGTCACAACTTAACAGCTCTATAGCGCGCGCCATGTGAATTCCCGGTTGGGCTATTTTTAGCATTCGCATGCAGGTAACTTTCGCCTTACCCTACTCCCGTGCGTCAAAAATTGTGTTGTGATCTGGAGTGTCAAATATACGGGGCGCCCACGGGAGTGGGATGAGGCCCACCGATTCAATTCTTTGTGTTTTGGGCTCCCTGTGTTAGTGAGTCACGTGAGCATGCTTCCCACGCATGCGTGAAGAGGTTCATAAGATCCTGGTAACGAAAGAGAAAGTGAGTTTGTAAAAAAAGCCATTTTCAGACATTTGCGCAATAAAATCCCACGTTTAACTCATTTTTAAACAAATTTTAAAAGCAAAATGGTCAAGGAGACTAAATTCTACGGTATGTATTATCCCAAAAGTCGATGATATGACGTTTTTAGGGAGCAATTTTGGCTTACAAAGGCAACAAACTCTTGACTTGTGTTCAACATGGTTTCCTTTTTGGTCCTTTAGATATTCTACAGGTTGATCCTGAAGCTTCAGCCAGTGAAATCAAGAAGTCCTACAGAAAACTGGCATTAAAATACCATCCCGACAAAAATCCAAGCGAGGGAGATAAGGTTAGTGGTGCCCAACACAGCAAATGTTTCGTAGAAAAAACGCCGGTAGAGAAGTTTGTCATCTTCAAAAAACGAATATTGCATAATGATGACAGCACATTTTGAGAATTAAAGAAGTTCTGGGTATATAACTTTAACTTACAGGTACTTAGAAAGCGTAATGAATTTATGATCATTTTTTTGGTGTATTTTGATTAAAAGCTGGTTTAAACTACGATGATTACGGAGGAACACGCGGTCAACAATTACATCATACAAAGCACGTTTTGCTAGTTAACCTTTTACTAATTTTTTATAAAAGTCAGACTTAAATCTCTGTTTTTATTATGGAATATTGACAATTTCATTGCTATAGAATGTGACCATTTCGTATTATGTAGAGGTAATTCTGTAGTGTGCAAAACAGAATGTGGCCATACCTGGTTGAGGATATTGGAAAGTCGTGAAAGGGGGGAGTTGAAGTTAAAACTCTGGGGTCAGCTAGAAAACAGTGGAAGATAGGTCCATAAATAAGTTATGGAACCTTATTTTCTACACTTTTTTATGGCCTGCTCACTATGCACTTGGATCATAAGGCAATGGATAAACCTCAGTCCATAACTTACGGTATGCCCTTGCGCTCAGTTCATAAAAAACATGCTTGTTTTGTGTCTTTAGTTCAAACAAATCTCCATGGCTTATGAAGTGCTCTCCGATGAAAAGAAAAGGAAGATTTATGATGAGGGAGGAGAGGAGGCTCTCAAGGGAGGCGGAGACGGAGGGTTCCATTCACCTATGGATATTTTCGATATGTTCTTTGGTACTGGTAGATCACGACGGCAGGGTGAACCACGTGGAAAAGATATGGTTCATCAGTTGAAGGTAATAAGAATATTATTTGACGGTATGCAGAGTACATTGAAGACAGAATTATTTCATATAAATGATAAGAGGAATAACCATTTATCACTCTCTAATAGGTTTCACTGGAGGACCTTTATAATGGCACAACAAGACAACTAGCTGTTCAAAAGAATGTTATTTGTTCAAAGTGTGAAGGACGAGGAGGAAAGAAGGTATATGATCTTACACTTGTTTTTAATGGCTGGTACAGAATCCTGCAACTTGGTGGCCATAACATACTACTGTAACAATGAGATAAAAATAGAGATTATTACAGGTCAAGAGCTTGATATCATTTTTATTCACAAGTTTTCCATCATTTCACAAACGAGTGAGTCTGTGAGCAAGTGAACAATATAATATGGAAAATGAGTGAATAAAAATGATATCAAGCTCTTGACCTGTAATAATTTGTTTGTCACGTTCAAAATGTCATTGGACAGTTTACCGTGAAGTGATATCGTATCACTTCACTATTATTGATTTTATTCACAGCTTTATCACACAGATATCAATCCTAAGTGAGTAATAATTTTCTTTATTTCTGTTCCATAGGGTGCTGTGGAGACATGTAATACTTGTAACGGTAGTGGTATGTATGTAAGACTAAATCGTGTTGGACCTGGAGTGGTCCAGCAAATACAGACAGTTTGCAGAGATTGTGGAGGAAGAGGAGAAAAAATCTCAGGTTGGTAGAACATTGAACGTTGATAGAACATTGTGCCTTTAGAATTTTGAAAGACAGGGCTTGAAGCAGTGTTCAGCCAGAAACTATTCAAGGGATACCTTTTAGTCTGATTGTCATTTATGAGTTTTCCAAATCAAATCTGACAGGTCTGAACTTGATTGCCCAAGCTGAGATTCAAACAATCAAGTCCCTAGCAATGAGTGAACATTGATAGATAATTCAATATTATCTTAAGTGCTTAAGACATTTTAAATTCCATAGTTCTAAATTATCATTCTTGTTTCCAAAGAAATATTTGTAGCAAAGTACTTGTCTTTAGATATTTGACAGTCTAATTTTATTGATGAATTTTAAATTGACACTTAGGTAAAAACAGATATGATACAAATTAATCATTTGTAATTTAAAATCTATATCTTTTTACTTGGGTTGCTGGTTAAGCTGCCTAAACCTGAATTCATTTATTTGAAAACTTCTAGAAAAAGATTGCTGTAAAACCTGTCAAGGCAAAAAGGTTGTCAGGGAACGGAAAATCCTGGAAGTTCATATCGACAAAGGCATGAGGGATGGACAAAAGATAACCTTCCGTGGGGAAGGGGATCAAGATCCAGGTGTAAAAGCTGGGGACATTGTGATTATCCTGGATGAAGTTGAGCATCCGTTATTCAAGAGAGATGGATTGGACCTTTACTATATAATGGTAAAGTATTCTTTCAGGTCTACAATATTTTGTTGTTATACAGTTGTTGTTGGGTGCGTTTGGATAGTTTTTAATTTCTATGAAATGCTACTTAAGTTTAGAAAATGCATGCTAAGGTAATGAGTGTTTTTGTTGAAACTTAGGAAATTGAACTAGTTGAGGCTCTGTGTGGCTTCACCCGGATGATATCTACACTAGACAAAGAGAAGAGAACTTTGGTTGTCAAATCTGAACCAGGAGAGGTTATACGGCCAGGTTAGTTATAGAATACATTAAAAGATTTTCACATTTTAAAGTTGTATTTTCCACTCAGGCTGAGAAATGAAAGCAGTGGAAAATGTTTTCTCTCACATCGCTAGGGCCTTAAGTCATGTGTTCAGTGCCCGAGTCTTGTGGCAGTCAGCCTTGACAATAGCTCCCAGTGGTGTGTGAGGAAAGTTGTTTGCACTTCATTAATTTTAAAGCAGGACTTTAGTTTGGAAGCTTTTCAAATATTGATAATGTGGAAAAGTTCAACTGTGCATTTTCTTTATTCAATAATATCCATGTTGTAAACAAAATCCTGGAAGCAAAGTAGAGAACTAACAAACTCGCATGACAGACCAAGAAACAACTACAGCAACAGCTAATTTATGAAGATGTGTGGGTTTTTATCCAAGAGAAATAGGCTTGAAGAATCAATTTACATCTTTATAATTCATACCAAGCCACAATATTATCACTATTACTTACAACAGATAAATTATTGTAAAATAATTTATGGAAATAATACTTCAAATAATTATATTTTTAGGAGACTTAAAGTGTGTAATGGATGAAGGCATGCCTCGTCAACGCAATCCCTTCGAAAAAGGACGTCTGATTATAAAATTCAATGTATGTAAATTTTATCTGATAAGAATATTTAACAGAAACATTGAATATTCCTCAAAGATAGCCCTTGTCCAAAAAATATGAATATTTAAAAAAGATAAAACAACAAATCTGATTGCATCCTATATCTAATTTAAATGTATGTGACAGAGCAGAAAAACCTTTTAATTTCTTTCGTTATAAAGACATCCATCCATTTTTAAGCTTAATATTTTGTAAACGAGCTCTTTTGGGGCCAAAGAACAAAATATCAGATGTGACCAAAATTCAGTGAATACGATTTTGAGATATAATGCCTTGTACTTTGGGAGAGGTGATATTTTGATCAGCAGAAAAACTGACATTTTCGTGAATATCTCCAAGTAGCTTTACTCTAGTTCGACAAGATTTTCTCACAAGTTTGGAGCAACAGTGAAACAAATGAAACGCTTATAGTTTTGGTGTATCGCTTCCAGTTAATTTAAAAAATCGTGAAAGTAGCGGCCTTGTCGTTATTCTGCTCTGTCAATGTATGTACATATATGTCAACTCAGTTTTGCACATTTTAGATGATGGTCTTGAAAGCCTATTCTGAACTCTGTTCCAGAATAGATACTTTGAAGGAGCCATTGGAATAAGATTATCCACTCCCTTTGTCAAATCCTGGGTACACCCCCGTGCTTTAAATGATGTCTCTGGGTGGCATACACTATTATTGCATTGCCTTTCACTGCTGTGTCCCCAATGGGTCAGGTTGCTGGTGCAAGCACTGTGGATCCCACTGAGAATTGGGAAACCACTTCCTGTGCTTTTGAAGTAACAGTAAAATAAATTACCTTTATCTTTACTTAAGGCGACTGGCTACTATTGGATTTTTTATTTAACTTTTTTTAAAATGGCATCAATTTTAACGGAAATTTAATGCTGATTTCAAATATGGACAGAAAAATAGGGTGTCCCGAACTACTTTTTGAGATAATCAAGCTTGAATGGATGGGTGTTTATAAGTTTTGGAAGCGAAAATCTCGTTAGCTGAAGCGAGTAGGAAAAAATTTAAAGCTCAAAAGATAATAGATGCATGCAATATATGTATAGGCAGGCAACATTTGTACAGATAATAACTGGTTGATAATTCTACAACATGACCTAGATAACTTTAAGATAAGGAGATGAAAATACTTTGATTTATTTTGTTCAACCATTGCCCAGAAAACGTCCCATCAAGTCGAACAGTCATACAAAACTTCACTTTTTCCTAAGTTCTAATATTTAACTTTTTGAAAAAAATTTGATATGACATAGATTTTTAGAAGCGTTTTCAAATAAGCACATAAAAAGTATATGGTCCTGTGCAAAATTTGAGGTTTTACCTTCTTGAAGTTCAAAACACGTATGGTTCTTCAATCTTTTTCAGTAAAATTCCGAAGGTTACCATGGTAATTTGGTGGAAATTATGCGCGCGCATGCTTGTGGGCTCAGAAACTCGATTCAATAGTAGCCAGCCACCTTAGGTAATTAAAGATGTCATCACCTAAAATAGGTCACACAAACAAAAAATGGACAAGCCGGAAAAGTGGGAATTAAGTCACTCCCATGTACTTAATCTTTTGTAATTTTTGTTGTAGATAAAATTCCCTGAGAAGCTAAAACCAAACAAAATTGAAGGTTTAGAGGCTATTCTCCCACCACGGAAAGAAATGATAATACCAGATGATGCAGACCACGTGAATCTAGATAGGTTAGACCCTGAAGATTACCGAAGAACCAGAGATAGACATCATTATGTAAGTATATATGCTATTCCTGGATCTATTACCTTTACAAGACACGCTGATGATTTTTCCCTTCCTGATGAGGATGGCTTTCATGTGATCAAATAGATAAAATTTGTTAAAATGTTTTTCTCATATATACATTTTGTATTTTGGTTTATAACATAGCCAGGATATAAAGTGTGCTGTGTGTCCATTTCATGAGGGATTGCACACTGAGTGGTCAAGAAGAATGCATGTCCATGCATTGAGAATTTTGTTAATATTTCTTCAAATCCTCATACAATTTCCGGCTCTGGCTATGCTATCAAAGAAAAGGTTCACACACATCATGCATCCATTCTGAAACGGATGCACTTTGAGGGCTGCTTAAGCACTTAAAAAGCTAGAGTTAAACTTGGCTATGCCCTAAGTGACTCTTACGCTTCTTGTGCTTTAGTAACCTCTTACGCTTCTTGTGCTTTAGTAACCTCATGCATCCATTTCACAATGGATGCATGCTAAGGATAAACCATTTCTTTAATTCTTCATCAGAACTAGAAATTAGCATTTTGTTTTTAATCCTTTCTCATTGATCATTAGTAAATTGCTGATCAGGTTTAACATTTTTTTCCAGGGAAATGCATATGATGAGGATGAATACGATGGCCGAAACCAAGGAGTACAGTGTCAAACGCAATAGTCTAAAGATTTTAGTCTTCACCGCTTTGAAATATTTACAGTCCTCTTTACTTTAGGCAATATTTTTCCATTTGAGATCATGTGTCATTCCCTTGAGTATCATTTCTTTGTTTCCCTGCAACCTCTGAGAATGTATCTTTTCAAGGGCCACCAAGAAACAGAAATAATACCCAAGGGAATGACACATGGTCTGAAATGGGAAAACAAATACACCCACTTGGATTTGGTCCATTGGTAATGGCATCCAAAGACTGTCGTTAGTGATGGCGTCAAGGTTTTGCAGCATAGTCCAGGGGAAATGTCTACTCGTGTCAGCCTTCTGGCATCGTTAGAGTTTCAGACCGAGTGCAGCTTCTGTTGTTGATGTAACTTGCTTGTATTTATTCTAGCTGCTTTTCATAACAGAAGTAGAATCATCCTGAATATTGACCGTAACTCTAAGATTTTATTCCTAATAAATTATCTAACTTTTTGTACGTATATATTCAAAATGTTATTCCAACTTTCTCAGCGGTTCATACTGCATTGAATTGATGTATTTTTGATGTTATTTAGAAGATAAAGAACAAAGGGGTCTCCCTCATTAACCTGTGTAAAGCACTTATTGATGACTTGTTTCACTTGAGAAGTCTCTCGCTGCCATATTGGATGACACTTGTATTTTAAAGTTTCTAGTAAGTATTGTGGGACGTCGTCATCCAACATGGCTTCCAAGTGTTTGACTATACACTCCCTTAGTGTTTGCCAAGAATGTACTAAGTTTAATATACTAAGAGGATTTCGTATGAGTGGGAAACTTGCGGTACTGACTTACAGGACGTACACGGTACGGTATGCAGTGACACTGAAATGGCTTCCCATTGTTTTAGTGTGGGTTATCCAGTCACAATGAGATAGTTAAGCTAAGGCACGGCTATTATTTTATCGTTTCCCACTCCTACGAAATCCGCTCTATTACCAAGTAGACTGTGTATGTGTTGCTTAATTCCCGTGAGTTGTTTTACATGAATTCAAAAAATAAACGGCAATGTAAGTTAAAACTATTATCAATTCTGAATTTCGTTGAAGTGAAATAATAAACTTCAAAAGCTTCATCAATGATACTGGTTTGATGTTGGTAGATTTGAAGGTCAGAAATCGATTAGATTCGTTTGATCTCTCTTACGAACTTTTATTGAGTATGGTTAACGTTGGGGATAAGATTTGAGAAGCAAAAACAACTGACAAGTCACTGCATCAGCCGTTTCATAGTGTCATAGAAGTTCTACCAATAAGCTGCGTTTTTTCCCTGGATTTTTTATTCCTTGATGAATTTGGGACTATATCTCCATACGTGATGCTGAAGCGCAATATGGCAGCGCGAAATAGTTATGTGCGCAAAGCTTGGGGTTCCACGCGGTGCGAAGCTCATCTGCAGATTCACCAGACAAAACACCGGACATGCATCATTCTTTCGCGTCCGCAAGCTTGATTTAGGCGTAAATCTGTGCTTAGATACTCTCTCTGGAGTGACAGAAAATGAAGCTCAGTGAATAATAAAGGGTCGAAAGCAAATGGAGGCGCCATAGATTGAGATATAGCCAATCCTCGGCAAGGACTTGTTAAGGTGACTGGCCACTATTGGATTTAAATTTAACTTTTCTTTAAAATGCCATTATTTTAAACGGAAATTTAATGCTGATTTCAAATATGAACAGAAAAATAGGATGTCCTGAACTACTTTTTGAGATAATCAAGCTTGAATGGATGGGTGTTTATAATTTTCTCTTTAGCCGAAGTAGGTAGGAAAAAAATTAAAGCTCAAAAGATAATAGATGTACAAAGGCAATATTTGTACAGATATTAACTGGTTGATAATTCTACAACATGACATAAATAACTTTAAGATAAGGAGATGAAAATACTTTGATTTGACATATTTTGTTCAACCATTGCCCGGAAAACGTCCCATCAAGTCGAACAGTCGTACAAAACTTCACTTTTTCCTAAGTTCTAATATTTAACTTTTTGAAAAAATTTTGATATGACATAGATCTTTAGGAGCTTTTTCAAATAAACACATAAAAGTATATGGTCCTGTGCAAAATTCGAGGTTTTTGCTCTCTTGAAGTTCAAAATACGTATGGTTCTTCAATCTTTTTCAGTAAAATTCCGAAGGTTACCATGGTAATTTGGTGGAAATTATGCGCGCGCATGCTTGTGGGCTCAGAAACTCGATTCAATAGTAGCCAGCCACCTTAGGTAATTAAAGATGTCATCACCTAAAATAGGTCACACAAACAAAAAATAGACAAGCCGGAAAAGTGGGAATTTGACCAAAGTGACTCATATTTAGCATTTCTTTCGCTCTGCTGTGGCGCGTCAATCACGCATATGTCTTTTTTAACACTTTATCTATCATCTTTTATGGGAAGCGCTTTGGCCCTCTGTAGTGTTCCGGGGAATAAATGAAAGTGGTCTGAACTGAGGTCTAAAGGCAATTCTGGTAGGAATCTTAGCTTAATGGAACAATAAATGCCCATGGTTATTTGTAAAACAACTTATTGATTGAAAAATTGAACATTCCATTACCCGACAGGACAGGTCAGGGCCGGGAATTTAATATTCACATAGTGTTAAATTTAGCATTTTCCCGCGGTCCCCAGAGAAAGATTTGCTGTTAAAATTGCTGAAGTTGTTGGCTGTTAAAACTGTTGAAGCACGCGTTAAATTCTCCGTATCCCCGTGTATTCACGCTGTTAAATGCGCGTACAGCACGTACAAGGTAACATTGAAATGGCTTCCCATTGTTTCCACGCTAATCATCCAATCACAACGCGTTGTTACGGCTACCGTAAAGTACTGCACTGCTACGGTATGGCTACGAATCCCACCCATAGAAAAACCGCTCTACTGATGACCTTACATGACTCATGGTGCGTCGATTTGAAGCACACAAAGCATGACGGGTGGTGCTCCTCGCAAGGCATGGTGGGAATGCCTAATGGCAGATGTGACTAACATTACAGCATTGCAGGCCGGAGCGAGTGATGGAGAGACTAAATATCAGAGAAGATTTTACGACGTTGTGGTCTAGAAATCAGTACGTCTAACCCACCAGCAGCTCATCCAATAAACTGGCCTGGCCATATCTCAAGGGAATAATGAATCTTTAGAGGTTAACGAGGCAAAAATCAAGAGAATCTGGTCTGACATCGTGAACTGCTTGTTGTGAGTGGTTCATTGAAGCGTTGTGTTATTGTAGTCTTGGGACAAGTGAAAATCTCGAATTACTTCATCCCTGCTTCATCAGAGCAAAGTAGACGAGACCGTTCAAGTGGGTTAAGGCCTTAAAAGATCTAGTCCATTAGCTAATTCTTAATTCAGCAATATTTTTAGGGTCGAAATTCAACTCTAAAGGCACAAATACTCGAGTCGTGGTTGACACTCTCCACCAAAACATTCACTTTCCATTCACGCTTCGAAAATATTCACTGGTTCTCTAGTTTTTATGCTTGAAGACCGTGAAAATTTACTTATTTCAATCGAGTCCTGTATTGAAAAATCAAAGACCGTATAGATTTGCTGAGGCGCACTTCTGGAGACGATTTGAACTCGGCCTTTTGAAGCTTTCTATGGTTCATTTTGTGTTTACGTATTGGGAAGTCCAAGTGAAGATTATTTGGAAGTAAGAAAAATTACCTGTCATTTCAACGGTATTTGGTTGCACTGTGATGAAATTTTGAAGTCCCTAGATCCTATTTCTTGGCTGTACTGCGAAAAAAGCAAGGCTTGTTTACTAAAAAATAAATACTAATGTTTGATGGACTTTGTAGAAGAACTCGAAGGGCTTGAGAGATTTTTTGGATCAAAAATCTTGACAAGAAAGACATGGATTTGTTGTAATTTGAGGAAATCATTGTGATGTCCACGAATTCAAAATGCCAAGAACTTACTCGATCGTTCGATTCAAATAAATTGGAATATTCAACTTCGAAAAAATCAGATACACTTGGTGCTCCTGGTCTGCAGGGTAGCATTAGCACCTTTAACAGCTCTAACAACATGCCGTCGAATAATAACCCTGAGAGCAATCCAACTGCTTTACCAAACGGTCATGCTGTCAGCGAGAATGGAAAAGTAGGATCTAATCATGTAAAAGCGAGGAAAAAATTATCTTTGCCTGTTGGTGATGGTATTATATCTTCAGATGCTCTACCACCTCCAAGAAGCTCATGGTTGTTGAGGTTATTCGAATCCAAGTTATTCGAGATGTCTATTGCTATAGCTTATTTATTTAAGTCCAAGGAACCTGGAGTGCTGACATATCTTGGAAATAAGCTGTTTGTAAGTATATATTTATATTATGGATATATCATGTATGGATATATTTATGATATACAATTATTATAAGATCATGTTAAGAAATCAACCATCCTTTTTATAAAACATTAACTATATGCCCCTCAGCTGTGTTCCTAACTTGAATGTACAGAATCCTTGTGATTTTTCAGGTGTAGGAAATTCAATCCAGCTGATGTCTTACTAAATGATTCCCACAGGAATTGAAACCCTTTAATTGGACTTTCATCAGCCCTGAAATACATGTAACTGTATTCTTTTTTCTATTTGTTATGAAATTTAAAATGTATTTCACATACATGTAGATGTTATAACTTCAATGCTAAAGCATTCCCTGAAATAGTACTAAGGGTATTTTATTACATTGTTGTAGATTGTTGTAGATATTATCTAAAGGTACATTACGGACGGCTTGAAGTCAAAGTGTATTTGTTAGATAACAATCTAATCTGGCTTTAAATATATATATATATAGACTTATATAAAAGGATTTTACAGTATTTGCATAATCATTGTAACCCACAAGACCTGCTAATAGCCCTCATTAAACCACAGCAAGCATGTCATTTGCTTTTATCAAATCTCTGTTTGACCAAAGTATGACACAATGTCAGCGTGGTTTATCTTGTTACAATACACAAGTGTAGTGCATTAAGTTTGGATAGAGAAACTTTGATTTTGATATCAATTGATTTGGGTGAATTTTCTTTTAGGATTAATGGCTTGGCATGTTTTTTTGTGATAGTTTTATGATAAGTTTATTGTGATAGTTTGGTTGTGATAATTTCCGTTTAGGCTTGTCAGAAGAATATTCCAGTAATGTGGCTTTCCACAATGAATAACATTATTCCTTCCCTCTGTTTTTTGATTTTAGATTAAAATTTTAGGACCTAGTTAGAAATTTTATTGCCAATGACAAATACTGTGTGGATTCTTAAATTATGATAATTTCCGTCCATTCCTTTATTCTTTCCCAGTTTTCCTGATGTCCGAATATTTATTTTGATAAAAAAGTTTCAGAATGTCTTTTACTTTCAGAATGTCTTTTACAGAAAAACTTAAAATGTTAAATGCTTGAGCATTGTTTGCAGTTTGAAAACATTAAATAAGTTAATGCCCCCCCCCCCAAAAAAAAGTCATTCATTTACTATTTTGAATTTTGAATCTTAATTTCCAAAATTAATTATCAAATTGTTTTTTAATTTAATTTTCTGTGTATTTATTCTTTCAGTCATTACAGGACGATGATGTCAGTTTCTATCTCCCACAACTGATGTAAGTATACTATATTGTACCTAATGGTTATTGAATGATATGGGTACTATGTGCTACAAATACATTGCCTTTCATCACTGTGAGTCCTATAGTAACAGATCAGTTTACTAGTTTGAGTTCTTCTGGGGTACTGGTTTTCTTCAAAAAATGAATTGAATGTAGTGGTAGTGTACAATATGAGTGCGAAAGGTGTCCCCTATCACTACAAAAACACTATAATTTTTAATGGATTTTTTTATCATAATTATGGATTTTAACATTTAGATATTCTTTTTTTCTCAGTAATATGTATATCCACATGGATGAGGTGGCAGAAGTTATACACAGATATATTGTTGAACGATGCAAAAGGAGTTTCTCATTCTCACTTCAGGTACAAAAACTGACCTGGTTATAGTTGTACATATTAATGTTTAAAGAGCATGTATGTAGTGATAGATTTTGTGAGGCAAGTCTTGGTTAATCATGTGCAAACCAAAGATTGGCTTGCTGGTGGAACCAAGCAACTCATGAAGATGGCTGGCATATCATTGTTTTTCATTTAACATGAAGTGTCTCCTGAGGGTAGACTTAAGCTTCCAAAATCTGGCAATTCCTTTACGTGAAATCTATAATGAATAATTCTTAATAGTCCTTTCCCAAGATATAGTTAAGTTAGTCCAGTACTTGCCAAAGCCTTGATTTCAGTACGTACCATCGTGTACTGAGCTATGTACTAATCTGATACAATGGACTTTGGTATTATTAAGCAATAAAGCACAGAAGAGTTGTTGATTAAACAATATATAATTTACACAATAACACCACACACACACACACACGTGCAAAAGCTATGGTATTGAAATCAAGGCTTTGGTTAGTACTGGACTCACTCAACCATATCTTGGGAAAGGTCAATTGTGCAGTTATTTTATCTTGACATTTCTCATAGTGAGGATTTTGGAAAGTAGGAATACATTGCAGGGCTCGAAATAATGGCAGGTCAAGGGACAATGTCCTGCCAAATTTGATACTTGACCGGCCAAATCAGATTTTGAAAGGACAAGTTGACCGGCCAAATTTTGGAGGTCAAAAAAGTTCGCATGTGATTATATGAAAATTCATTGGTGACAGCGACAGCATTCACTTTCCTGTTTGTGGTTTTAATTATAACAAATTTTGACTTTTCAAAAATCGGTAATGACCAGCCAAAAATTTATTTGAAAGGTCATACTGACCTGCGTATGTTGGCCGTTATTTCGAGCCCTGCATTGGACCAATGATTGTTAATGTTTTTTAGGCTTGTTGGCTATTAGAAGCTCACTGTGCAGATGGGTGGCTGCCTACCAAGGAATATAGCAGAGGAATAAGATTACTACAGATTATTAAGCATGAAAGTGCTAAACCAAGGTAAGAATTGACTTGGTCATTGGATATAAATCTTACTTGTTAGGAACCAGTCATTATTTATGGGGGGAGGGGGGAGCTGGTACAAAAGTGGATGTGCCATGTTTGGTTTTTCCTAACCCCCCTGTTTTTGTGATGCACAATTTGTCCTGACCCTCCCCCCCTTCCTACATACATCACCAATGTCTGATGACAATATATTTGCCTTGCATAAAAATTGGTGACCCCCTCCCCATTTGCACCAGCCCACCCCCCCCTTTAATAAATGACTGGCCCCTTACATGGGTCACTTCTAGGTCTAACCAGTACATTAGTTTAATCTGACAGTATCCTCTCTTGTATCTTCTCTCTTTGTATAACAGTTATTGTTACATGTATCTCATCCTTTACCCAAATCCTTCTAGCTTCCCTTATATTTCCATTTACAGTGTATTGAATATCACTCATAAGTATATACCAACTCCCTTATGTCGTAAGATTGAGCGATTCTATTGGCTTACTATCTCAGAATGTTGAGACAATATCTACTTCCCAAGCTTGGGATAATTAGCTTTTCTCAAAATAAATTTGTATTTTTACTTGAGGAATGGTGTTGGGTTGTGAAGCTGGTGTAAACTATATTCTCTTTGGTGTTGGTGAATAGCAGTTTTAGGAATATTTTTCTCAACCCTTTGTGTCTCAGTAAATATTCTACTGCTATTCACCGACAGTGAAGAGAATGATTATTAATCATGTAAATAAAGTTTATTGCCTGATTCCTTTGATGTTACAGTGTATTGAATATCACTCAATATTGCCTGGTTAACTTCCACACAGCAATTAATTTTGTCTTTATTATCTGTCCTATCATTAGGCTCATACCAGCCCTCGGTTTCATTAATAAATCTTAATTTGTGGCTTCTGTAGTTGGGTTTTGTATGTTACTGATAATGATGTGGTTTATTACACAGATCACCAGTGGGTGCACCCAGTAATACAGTGTCATCAGTACCTCCTCCTCCTATATCTCCTGTCATGGGGTCTTCTACACCATCAAAGAAGACGCATCACAGATCCAAGTCTGATGCCACTGCA
>JAAAQI020123318.1:0-15252 GCA_011800005.2 Stichodactyla mertensii
TCGGCCGAAGCCTAAAGGGAGAGGTTAGTCGGCCCCTAGACCATGGAAGATTAACCCCTTGCTATGATCAGTGAATTTTAGATCTCCCTCTATCAGAACGACTAGTCCTTTGACCCTCTGATCCATGTGGGAGACGTTAGACATGCGCAGAACATACTGAATACAGAGCATGTTGAGCATTTATTTTCGTCGTTCTCAAGTAAGAAACATATTTTATACTGCTGAGATGCTTGGTACTATTATTGACAAACAAACGTTTGTGCCGTTAAATCGAAAATCTGTATTTGACGGATTATCGTCGGCTAAACTGAACTCGTTCGAACTTAGTTTTTACGAACCACGAAGGAAGTTGTTTACCTCAGAATAAAAAGTCGTTAAATTAAAAAAGTTTGCAAGCGAGGTGCAGTTATGCATGGGGAACTCCTCAAAATGAGCGTATGGCTTGAAGGGTCGATGAGCTACGATATCCATGCAAGTGGTTGGAGAAATACCCATTGAGTAATACAATGGCTGGGTCTTGTAAAACAACAAGGTGAAATGGTTTCGATATTTTTGGGGTGCAAGCGCTCTCTCCTTCTCAATGGCATCTAACACGACATCATCTTCGCCTGTGTTGTTGACTGGATATTTACGATGTAATACGTTATGGACTGTGATACCTGGATACATGACAGCCTGCCCTCTGAACTTCACTTCGATAGCAACGGAAACCAATCTGTGAGGATGCCACCAACAAACGCTGTCGAATTTTTCGGAGTATGGCAGCAGCTCCGAAAGGACATCTCTGTGGAATCCATTTAGGATGGGGTCAAAATGGACCAAAGGTAATAGTGACAAGTCTGGTTTGTTCAGGCAGTGTTCCCGCATTATTCTTATTAACCTTGCCTGGCCGTGAACTAGGTAGTTCACAAATCCCACAACTGGCTCTATTTCAAGCAAAAAGTTCTCATAAGTGCGAAGCTCTGGTTTATTTGTGACAGATTTGTTTGCAAACTCGTTATAAGCAAGTTCGATATCATCGTCGGCAAATATATAGTAGTGGTAGTATCCTTTCCTTTCTCTTGAGTGTCGAAGAAGAAGATTTCTTCCGGACGCCCACGTAGTATTGGCTGCGTGAATGTACTGGACATGATCATGGCTCTTTTCTTCGCATTTGTCTCTATAACTGAGGACCACGAGGTCACAGCGACAAGCCGATGCGTCTCCGAGGAGCTTGGGGCCTGCGAGATACTCTGGTAAGCAGGATTCGGTTTTTACCAAGTAGATAAAGACTTTTCGCGTGATGCCTGAAGGTGTTCCTGATCTAGCACTATTGTTTGTGGCTGTAATTGTCACGCCATTGCTAAAGTCTTGAGGATTTCTTTTCCAGAGAAAAGATCGCATAGAAAAGACCACCATTAACAACAACCCTAAACAAACCAATCTCTTGGCGTTTCGCATCATCATCTTGTACTCCTGAGCTGTGGGAACAAACTGCTTATAACATTACGATTGAGAAATATCAACATGGGGGTGGTAATCACGTTTAATTGATGCTTAAAACGCTACACACAAGACATCGCTGACAGGTTGTTCACATAGCAACTATCCAGCTTAGATGGGTATTTTTCGTCGGCTCCTTTTCGCTCATTATGATTTTCAGACAATCGTTTTTTCTCTGTAGAATGTAATGTGTGAACTCATTAAAAAGAAACCTCAAAAAAACCAGAACTAAGCCATTTTTGTATTTTTTGTATTTTTTAACAATTAAGTACATTTATAGCCCTTATACCTGATCTTAAATTCACATTCTAAAATACTGAAATACATTAAGGTGAAGGGGCTCGACCGGTCAACTTTAAACGGCTGTAGTTCTCATATGCAAGCACCCACAGTTTTGAAATTTCACCCACTTACTACATAAAGATTGAAGTTTTTGTTGGTGTATTTACATCGGAGTTACCATGGCGACGAAACGATGACGTCACCATTTTTGATTAGCAGCAATTTTACGCATTTTTCGATCTAAACTTTTAAAACGACACCCAAGGCGCTAATATTTAGGAGTTTGCCTAGAAGTATACGAAGTATGGAGAATTTCGTATAAGCGGATTTTGAATTATTCGCGGTGCAAGTTTTTAACCCCAAAATTCCCAATTTCTTGTTTTCGATTCAGTAATTTTGAAAACAAGAATTTTGAAAACACCCTGACGACTCCTCGATTGTCCAAATCTTGTTCATACATCAGACTACTTTGTCCGCAAAGTTTCATGAAAGAAAGTGCTTTGGATCTCCGTCAGCGTACGTCCATGTAGACATGAAATTGGGCTGAATTTTATTAAAATTCATAAAAATAATGTTTAGTGCTCCTAAAGAGAAACCTATCGCTAAATTTTTTTCTAACTTCCGTGAGTTAAACTTGAGCATATTTGCAATATACTTTCTAAGGTACTCTAGTAATAAATTCCAAAGTTGAGTATATTCTGTGTAAATTCGCGCTCAAAGCGTGTAAATTCGTCTAAGATTTTTGTTACGGGGCTTTCATTTTTTATGGCGTAGGGGAGGGGGGGGTTAGCTGACAACATTGAGGGGGTTACGTTATCTTGAGAAGTCTTGTAGGGGGGTTAAGTTGCAGAGGTGGTTGTAGGGGGAGAGTATGAAATTTTTACTCTCCACAGAGGGGGGGTATGACATGTTTGGTAGCCAAGGCTAAAAATCTTGCCGACCCCCCGGACCCCAACGCCGGCCCTCCCCACATGCCAAAATAAATGAAAGCCCCTTATGATGAAAAATTGAGCTAACAAAGACTATATTTGATTTGGATTTATCTTGTCAAGTGCTGTTTCCTTAGATATCCAAGATTATGTACGTCAAGCTAATTCCAAATGCAATATAGCATTTTTTACAACTAGTCTCGGTTACCGAGTCCCTGTCGGCCAACTCTTTACTGCTGAGAGAGGGTCTGCGAGAATTCTTAATTATGCTTTGTAATATTCAAAATGGCTTCAAGATTTTGGTAACCGTGTGTTGTAAAAGTAGTCTCGGTACCCAGACCTCTCTCGGCCAAGCCTAAGTTTTGTAACATTCAAAATGGCGCCCGCCTCGCTTTGAATCAGACAAACTAATCAGTGATTGGTTGCAGAGGACGCAAAATGACGTAGCTGTTGTATTGACCAATCATCGTCTGACCCAAATCTGGTCAGACGCCATTTTGAATATTACAAAACTTAATTAAGAATTCTCCCAGACCCTCTCTACTACTTTTACATCACTCGGTGCTTACTCTCTTATCACGATAGGACCCAGAACATGCGTGGAACTCTTGAGGCATCTATATCCAACAAAATAAACAATTGATTTGGAATTCCTCGCAATAAATAAGCAGAGAGAATGGATTTAATGAGACTGTAGATCGTACGACACGAGCCGTGCGGTGGTGGAGTGTTTATCGTCGTTAGCCCCGTTTTATTTGTGTATTCAGAACGCATCCCACATGGAACAGCGTTTTAGCTTGGATGGTATAGTCACCAGAGACATCCGCATATCACGGGGTTTGTCCCTGATCATAGCAAGGGGTTAATCATACATCATGGTCTAGGGGCCGATTAACCTCTCCCTTCAGGACTTAAGTCCTACTTCGGGCCGAGCTCCCTGATCATACGGGATAGCGGAGTTGGGGCTGAAATCTCCAGCTGAACCGTAAAGCCATACGACGCTTCAGCAATCGGGTCTGGAAGTATGATCCCGAATTTTTCGATCAATAAAAATCAAACCAGGATCTAGAATCAAAGTTACATAGAACACGTCTTTAGAGAGGGTAGAGTAGATTTCAAACGAGTGTCGGTCTTACCATCAATAACGATAGCTTTGTGGTGCTGATCCAATCAAAATCGGATACAGGCACCAGCCAGCAAGAAACTACACACACTTATAGTACAGGAATAAGTCTTCGCGTGCGTGCATTTTGGCACATTCCCGCGAATATAAACCTCTTCGGCTTGGGCGTAATGTTTTCCCATTTCAGGTCACGTGTCATTCCCTTGGGTTTTATTTCTTTGTTTCTCGGAAACGCTTGAGAAGTGACGTTAATATGGATGAACCTGAAACAAAGAATCGTATTCTTAATCGACCCCCTCGCAAGCCAAGGAAAGTTTTAAGAACTGACTTTTAATACCTTTTGGCATTTTGTGAAGTTCAATTGTAAGGCAAGTGCGAAAAGACCTTTTTGATTTACCACTATTTTCGAAATTCGTGCGCCATGTGAACTTTTCATTTGTCTGCCAATCAAGAATAGATTGATACGGTTTTGAGTTTTGTGGCTTCAGACAAAAGAAATTCACGTTCCGCACAAACTTTGTCGCCATCTATTGTTTTATGACGCACAAATTTCGAAAATAGTGGTAAAGCAGAAAGGTCTAAAATAAAAATTTGCTTCTTTTTACAATACATACTTTAAGCATGCGCAAAGATTTCCACTCTTTCTATCTAATCGCTGTTTCACTGGATCTATACTTGAGATTTTAGATTTCTACGCATGATTGATGTGTGATACACGCTGGTCCATTTACACCGAAGTCTCATCTATGTCTTAGCGAGAAATTTTATCCTGGTTTTTTTAGTCATGTTTTTATAAGAAAAACGTAACTAGCAAATCAAGCGTTATGAATATGTGTCGATTAGAGATATGGACGCTAATTCCAAACTCACCTGGGTGTATTTTAATTTTTTTTAATTATCACACCCATTTTTAGCTCTTAGATTGTATTTGTTTTCATATCCACGACACGATTAACAGACCACAACATTACAAAACCAGGTCAAACATTAGAACTTGGTGAATATATTTCTGAAATAAGTTAAATTTTACGCAAACAGATCGAGATTTCAGTATCCTGACAGGAAATATCTCTGCGAGACAGATGGTATCAGAAATAGTCAATGTCCAAAGCTTGTTCGATCAACTCTCTTCTTAATGAGTTTTCACCGCGTGTGTGCAGCTTGTTAAATTTATCTGACATCTATACATCAAAAAAGAAAATCATCTTTTGAACGCTCACCGCGGGTCTTTGGAGATAATCAGTTCATCACGTGACATCTTCTGGCCAATCAGCTTCGAGTATTTTGGCTAGGTACTATCGCTTGTAATGAATGTCGAGGTTTGAAGTTTTTATGAAAATTAACCCAAACCGGCTGCCGCAAATGGACGATGGACGACAACCCTTCGAAAAAAATGAAACTTTTCAACAGAAAGTTGTAAATGTTTGATAATCTGGATGCACAAGAGTCCGATGTCGAATCAAATCAAAGAAGTGTTGTTTTTTCTAGGGTTTTGTAAGTAAAGTTCTTAATGTGCTCACTGCTAATAGATATTGTTAAAAACATGTTTCTTGGTTTCTTTCTTTGTTTTATATGTGTCAGTTATGATTAAGGTAGAAGTGGCTGCCGTTCAAAGTGAAACGCTCGATTTCTCGTCAAACCAAGAAGTTTTTGTCGGAGAAGATGCTCTTTTCAAGTGGTCACTCCACGAGAACCTAGCTAATAACATCGCTGATTTGAAGTTTGGTGTAGTGACGCGACCTGCTGAACACGGTGAACGACTCGACGCAATTCTCGTAAAGACTTTTCCTTCGGGATATATCAAATGGAACTTGGGGTCGACTTATGTTGACGCGTACGTGAATAGAACCGAGGTGATTCAAAGTAAACTTGCCAGTTTTAGGATTAGGAATGTTCGGCTGAACGATACAGCTGAGTACTACTGCACCGTGCGACAAACTGGCGAAAGTGAAACGATGGTAACAGATTATGTGAAACTCAAAGTCATTGGTAAGTAAATGTTTCATTTATTTTTCAGTACTTAGAAGCTGTAATCTTCCAGCCTAATGTAAATTAATTTAAAATGCGTTAAATTCTACTTCAAAACCTTGTGAATTACTATTACATATTTTGCCAAAGATTTCGAGATTTTAAGTTGTTGGAAAAAAGGGATTGTTTCGTTTCCAAGGACACTTGATCGCGCAGACAAACTACTTGAAAATTTTTTCACCTTTTTGAAAGAAATAGATTGTACTGTGTGGAAATAGCGACAAGATCGGTTCGAAAACAGGCTAAGACATGAAATATATAAAAATTTCAAATCTCAGATCTGTAATATTCCCTGCAAGAAACGTTATCAGATAGTAACAAGTTGTAGATCAACTGCGTTGTACATTTTAGTAACGTTTTCGGTTCAGTTGTCATAAACTAACGTAGGAATTGAGTTGTTTATTCATAAAGATACTAGATTAGTCTTCGCAATTCTTAGTACTCTTTTGTGAATATTCTTCGAAATATTATTATCGATTAACAGCTCCTTAGGTATTATAAGAGATTTGTCTTCGACTCAATTAACTTGTTTGTGCTCAACGGCTAATTATTTCAAAGAATTTTTCTACATTAAAAATTACAAAAAATTTCTTTTAAAGCTAATTTCTTTAACTGATTTTCGCGCGCCAGAATCGTAAGGAGTTCGGTAGGTTTGAACATTTGAAAGATAAGCATACTGATTATGATTTGCAACGATTTTGAATTTCCTAAAAAACAGAGAACAACAACACCTAAAGCAGTACAATACGTTAATAAATGCGTAGACAATAATTGTGGCTGAAAACTGTCGGACATCATTGAATTTGAAATACGAGAGGACTGATATCATAGGAAGCAGGAAATGGTGAGGTTTTGAGCTGCTTTGAAATTAGGTTCTTCAAGGCTAAATATTGTGGAGTGCTTTTTCATTTATCTATCTTTGTTTGTAGATTCAAAAACCATGAAAATAATTCGGGGAACAAGTGCTAATATGAGCTGAAAATGCGAGTCACGTTTCAAAGATTAAAGATGAAAAAGAAAGAAAAAGAAAAGGAAATTAAAAAGAAGAAAAGAGAGAAAACAGAAGAGAAGAGAAAAAGAATGAAAACATGAAAGATAAAATGAAAGAATTCATTTTATTATTTCGTAGTTTGTTTATTTATTGCACTAATAATTTTGAGACCAAATGACTAGCAATTTTCAGCTTTTGTCGGAATCACGTCTTAGTAATTCTCTTTCATTTCGTTTATTCCTCTCATTTCTTGTTTATTATAGCGGATATACAAGGGAATACAAGAAGGAATTAATTGATTTACTTCGAGAAATATCTTGTTTTCAATCGCTGTGTAATGGAAAATTATTTCGCTTATAAATAATTCAGAATTTTTGAAAACCAAAAAAACCTGAATGGAAAAAAAAAAATGTTAGCTTTATGCACATTAATTTGAAGATAATAACAGTGAATAACACTGAATACAACATTTATTCGTCTATTGTAAATTATTTATCTCAAGGGATGTGAACCAGCAGAGGAGGAATTGCCGAAAACTTTCTTCCGAAATTAATGAATATCTGGCGAAATCACCTGTTCATTCGCTGTTTCCATGGAGATTTCTGAAGAGTGTTTTTCTCAAGTTATATTTAACTCACACACGTACGAACCTTAGCACACTAAAGTGTTATATATCAATTCAGACTTATTGAACGTACTTTGGACTAAGAGTTCTTGGTTCTTGAGTTTATTGTGGGTTACTGGAATAATTAAAAAATTATTCAATATCGATCGCCTGCAATATAGCTCAAGAATACATTATAGAGAAATCATGTTTTCTGAAAAAAGGTATTGAAGTTTGAACTTAAGATTTAACGCTCTAAAAAACGCTTTTGTCTTGTTTTGTCTTGTTTTTCTTTGCTCTTTTTGTTGTGGTTTTGTTGTTGCTGTTTTGTTTGTTTGTTTGTTTACCTTTTCTTATATCAAAATCTGCTAAGCTATAAAGTTCAGTATTTTTTCGTTTTAGGATATTCTGAGTCCAAGCACCAACTCTTTTGACTACTAGTTAATATCTTGCAGAGGGCATTCTTTTTCTTCTTCAAAAATAAGCGCTCTTTGTAATTTATTTTGGCAGCTGCAATCAGCTGTGTGGCGGTTAGAAACATAATCATCTGTGAGAGTGACTTTACCGATAGGTAAAATTCTATTGTCACGATCATGATGTATAAGTCACTCGACTATAGCATTGATATATTTGAAGATAACTTTCAAAAAACAAGCCACACACACTTCAGTTTTCCATGCCTAATTGACATATCTAATTCTCCTTTCTGAACTTCAAAGAAAGACTAGGCACGAACTTTCTCGAATCCCAGAATCCAATGCAAGATGGCAGCACTTTTTGATCTTGTCCCACAATTCTATGCGTCACGAGTTTATTTCTAGTCCTTAGCCTTTCCAAACTTTACGGAAGACTGGAAACGAATTCATGCCGCACAGAATTATGGGGCTGAATTCGGGGACAAGATCAAAAGGTGCCTCCATCTTGCATTGGATTCTGGGATTCGAGAAAGTTCGTGCCTAGTCTTTCTTTGAATTTCGAAAAGGTGAATTATAAAGTGCAAGTCATTTCCCATGCATTTTCAAAATGGCCAATGGACAAAACTTCCTAGAATTGCGCTTCAGGTGAAAACTAACACGTGAGTCATGTACTTGGATGGACTTCTTGTGATTGTGTTTTTGTTTGCGGTTCATTTTCCTTGCAGACATTCAAATACTGAATAAAACTTCAAGTCGAGAGGTGATATCGTGGAAAGGACACAAGATTCGCCTTCATTGTAACGTCAGAATCGTCCCGAACACTCTTAAAAAATTCACATGGAGAAACAAAGCCTTGAGTGGAACTGTAGTCGATCCTTCAAAACAACGCGACACCATAAACGGCAGTCAACTCACCATACTTACCTACAAGGATACGGACTTTGGACCTTATGAATGCGTTGCTAGGACACCTACCACCGAGCAAAGACACGTGATCCACATCAAGCGATTGTGTAAGTCAAAACAAAAAATCCTGAGTTGGTCTCTGTGGTGATATGACTAAGGGAATGGGAACGACTTTCTTTAGTTGATTGACGATTGAGTAGTATATAAGGCATTTTTCCTCACTCTTGCCTTAGTTCCTCGCGTTAAATTTAGACACAGGGTTACCAAATAGTATTTTTTTCATCTACAGATGCGCCGTCGGAGCCTGGAAACTTCAGTGATAGTCTTCAGCTCATCAAACTTCCAAACTGTACAGTGGCCGCCACACTATCGTGGATGCTACCTCTGAGAGACGGTGGGGCTCCGGTCACTCATTATATCGTAGAGTACAAACCGTTTGAACAGGACTGGAGCAAGGCATCCCGCCAAATGGTTGATACGAACCAAATAAAAATCTGCAGACCACCACGTGACCAAGGGGGTGACGGGCTTCGTGTTCGCGTCAAAGCCAAGAATAAAGTCGGTGTTGGAAATCCATCAGCACCAACAATCGTTACATTCTGGGGTAAGCCACGTTGGATACAATAACTGTATTGGAAGTGTGGTAACCGTGTTGCTTAGCTAGTTTTGTCAACTACATTAAAGTAGCGTTATAGTAGTATAGGGTTAAGTATTGTAGAGTTTGTAACAGTACCTTATGATAAAATGGTAAATAGCCATATTAGATGGTAGCCATGTTGGAGGTCACTCCTTTTGCACAGTACGTAGCCACATTGGCGGGCAGTTATTTCGCAGCCTTGCCTCTTGCATGACTAACATGATGCATAGTGGCCACATTGGACGGTAGGGTGTAGGGTTATAGGGTTCGGTATACGGTATTTGGAGGGTAACCATGTTGGAGGTCAGCCGTGTTGGAAAGTAGCCATGTTGGAGGATGGTCATGCTGGATAATTTTCGCGTTCGTTTCTGTTTTCCCAGACGAGCCATCAGCTCCACTAAACCTGAAGTCGCGTTTACGGCGTAACCTAGGCAGCCCGTTTATCGAACTCAAGTGGGATTGCCCGCTGTACGACGGGGGCAGACCGGTGTCTGAATACCGGGTGGAATACAAGCCCGTGGGCAAGGCATGGGATACGGCAGCTAGGCTACAGACTGTGGAGAAGGAAATGATTATCTGGAAAAGTTACCATGACGAGGAATTGTATCAGGTTCGTGTATCTGCAACTAATGGAATCGGGTTTGGCGAATCATCCAGCATTTTGAAAGTTGCGTTCGCAGGTAAGATTACAGTGAAAACTGATGACAAACTTGAAACGGCTCGCTTTTCATACAACGGCTCGCTGATCAAACACAGAAGAGGTATGAGATACAAATTCTAAATCCTTTGAATTATTTTTATTTGCCAAATGAGCTTTTGTATGCAAAACGAACAGTTCTCAGAGATGGTTCCAGGATTTTCTTTGTGGGGGGTAGCACCATTTATGATCAGAACTCGAGTACCAAAAGTAAATGATATTTTGACTGTAAGTAGCTCATCTCAGGGGGGTGCGCACCCCTTGCACCCCTCCCCTGAATTGGTCCCTGGTTCCTCTTGTACCCCAATGACCAAAACAATAAGGATATTATGACGTCAGAGATGATTATTTCGGAATATTGAAATGCCAAAAAATTCTAACTCAAAGTATAGTCTATGATAGACCGGAAGTGATGTATTATAGTAGAAAGGTAGTTTTCTTGAGTTCAAATTCATTGTTGCTAGCACGGTAACTCTCCTTTTCGTTTTAAAAGAAGTACCTTCAAAGCCGCTGGATGTTGTTGAAAAAAACATTCTACACGTCACCAAAGCCCCCCCGCACATTCATATCGCATGGAGGAGACCGCTGGATAATGGTGGCTTGAGAATAACACACTACAGAATCGAGTACAAAAAAGTGACTCAAAAGAACTGGAAACTAGCAAGATCTGACCTCGTGGTAGACGAGAAATACGTCATTAAAGATGTGGGTAGGAATCAAGGATACGTTATACGGGTGTCGGCGAAGAACGACATTGGTTTTGGAGCATGGTCCAAACCGGTTGTTGTAAAATATAAAGGTAAAACAAAAGAAAATTGAACAAAAAAATGAAGAGTAGTGTTCAAAAAGGACTTGTTTTCCCAGTCTCTAAGGAAAAAGAAAAATTCATGCGCCTGCGTGTGTTTTGAACAGCGCTTTTCCTCTATAGACGTGACACTTCTTTGGTCTTCTTTACTTTGCATAGGAATGCCTTTGTTCTAGCACCACTTTTCTTCTCTATTTGAAAGGTTTAAATTATTTTTCTCCGTTCTTTCGCTCTCTCGTTCTTTAATTCGATTGATTGATTGTTTTTTGTCTTTTGTTTTTGCTTTTTTGTTTTGTTTTGTTTTGCTTGTGTGTATTTTTTCTTCTTCTTCTTCTCGGTTTATTTTGCCGTTGTTTTGTTCTTCTTTCTATGGTGAGAGTGTTTTTTTTTTTAACCAAATATTACATCAACCGTTCTAACGTATCCGATTTTTTTCTTAACAGACCAAATTTTCGTGGCGTTCAAAGCACGTTCCCAAGGCTCAAAGCTAACGGCCGTAGATGACAGAGTACTGGGACTAGTGTTCCTATTGGCTACCACTTTAACATTGATCCTACCCAGATGATACTGGATACAAAAAGCTTTGCAATCATTCCCAAGAAAAAGAAAAAGAAATGGCTGAGAGAGCCATGGCTGCCATGTTGGGTGTCAGCAACTGAAGCTAAACTCAAACACCAGTGTCAAAATGAATCCCAGCAATGGAAAGAGCATCTCGAAATTAGTAAGAAGGTGTAGTTTCAAAATTTCAAGATGTTTGAAACTAAATAAATGGCCTGAAATATAAAACTGAATGTCTTCTAAGAGTTTGTATGGAAACTGGACTTGACTGCACGAGCTTCCTGTCCAACACATTTTCCTAAACAAACCCAAATGTAATTTTCAATTTTATAATTCATGTCATTTCTCCTGTGTCAAACATTTTGAGTTGAAACTTCACCTTCTTACTAATATTGAGATGCTCTTTCCATCTGGAGTTTATTTTAACACTGGTGCTCGATTTAAGGGGGTTGTGGTCACTTGACTTGTTTGTGCAAATGGCCTATAGAGCTGCTACGTTGTGACGTATCTAGAGCTGTTACGTGTGACGTTACTCGAATGAAAAAGCGACTTGGTCCAAAATGAAAAGCAGTTCTTGAAGATTTTTCTTGCTTTGTTCTTCATAGTAGGAATTGGTGTACATAGGTCTATTTACTACAGGTGGAGGAGGAATTGTGGATAAACGTTTTGGTTTTTATTTTAGCGCATTTTCTGAAAAATTGGACCGGGAAATACGTCACAACTTAACAGTTCTATTGATTCAATATAGTGGCTAAGACGTTACGTGAACACCTGATTTCGCTTCTTTTAGACCAAAACTATACCATCCGAAACGAACAGTACTACATTCAAGCCAATTTACGAATGTTTTTCCTGAGATGACACGCATATATGCCAAAGAATTTCATCCTTCTTTTTTGAAAAGGCTTGTATTGATTCTAAGATATAAATATCATGGCTTCTAATAAATCGTAAGAATTAAAATTACAACAAAAACTAGAATGCTGTACCTTGCGAGCAAAGGCCATTTTTCTCCCCCTCCGTATGGCCGAGCGGCAGGCCACCAAAATGGAGGTTAGGAAAAGACCTCTGCTAGGAGGGTAAGAATACTATCGATCGGAGAAAGTAGAGCACTACTAGACACTCAGCTCTATGTCTCAAAAATATTGCATCTAAACGCGTAAGAGTCCATTTGCTTTATATCTAGTTGAATAACACGGAAAATTTCCAACTATAATGTATTGACTATGCAACAATACGGGCTTATGGTCTAGTATATTTCTAACTGAAAACTGTACTCACTTTTTAAACTGCTTGTCTGTTACTATTTTCTTAAAGTAACAAATTATGAGCCAGATTTTTTTCTCCTCAATCCTTCCTGATATTTTAGCTTCATATGTGATGTAAAAGGGATTACAGCTGAAAGACTTGGAAACAGCCGAATTACTAGCTTCTGAAGACATTTCTGCAGGTCTGAAAATGTCCAGCTTACAAATAGAGTTAAACGATAAAAGTGCCAAAAGTTCCGAAATCTCGTGTGGTGTCACGTCAACAAAAGGCGCGAAATCGTCACGTGATCAGCCAACACATCAAACACCACCCACCCACCCTCCCATGATGACGCGCCCGCATCCCCCAGCTGCCCCGTATAGGTTCTTTCAATGAAGAAGGCGAATATATAGGTAATTTTGACTGTGTTAGAAATGCGTTAGAATTTACATCCTCGTACGTCAATTCCATTTGTAAAAATTTGAATTTTGGTGGAATTTAAATCGATGCACGTGAAATAAGTTTTCAAAAAAAAAAGCTCTTATTACAGCTGAGCCCGCAATAAGATTTTCTTTTATTTTAAGAATCATTCAAGCGAGGCTATATGGTCAATACAATGCATAACGGCTCATTTGCATCTCATCTGCATACAGGCGTAATAACAGCTATTGAAATCTGCTGGAATTTAAATCCTTGAGCATGAATTCAATTTTCAAAAAAATTACATTTTTAATGAACGAAACACCAACGGAACATAAAAACCTACCAAATGACTGAAAACGATCTTTAGACGATTTATAACAGCTAAATATGATTTTGGTATTCGATAGACATCAAACGTATGTCATTCAGGGATAGACATGAAACGTATGTCATGCACAGATAGACATGAAACGTATGTCATTCAGGGATACACATGAAACGTATCTCAGATTGGATAGACATAAAAGGTATGTCGTATTGGAGCGACATGAAACGTATGTCAGATTGGATAGACATGAAACGTATGTTATTCAGGGACAGACATGAAACGTATGTCGTTCACAGATGATAGACATGAAACGTATATCATCAAGGGAAAGTCATGAAACGCTTGTAGTTCATAAATAGACATAAAACGTATAATGTTCAGGGATAGACATGAAACGTATGTCATTTAGAGATAGACATGAAATGTATGTCAATCAGAGATAGACAAGAAACGTATGTCGTTCAAGGATGATAGACATGAAACGTATGTTCTTCAAGGATAGACATCAAACGTATGTCATTCAGGGATAGACATGAAACGTATGTCGTTCAGGGATAAACATGAAACGTATGTCAAATCGCATACACATGAAACGTATGTCAGATGAGATGATAGACATGAGACGAATATCAAATTCGATAGACATGAAAGTTATGTCAGATTGGATAGACATGAAACGTATGTCATTGAGGGATAGACATGAAACGTATGTCAGATGCATTACACATCAAAAGTATGTCAGATTGGATAGACATGAAACGTACGTCATTCAGGGATAGACATGAAACGTATGTCAAATCGGATAGACATGAAACGTATGTCATTAAGAAACATACATGAAACGTATATCAGCTTGGGTAGACATGAAACGTATGTCTTTCAGGAATAGACAAGAAACGTATGTCGTTAAAGGATAGACATGAAACGTATGTCAGATGGAATAGACATGAAACGTATGTCAGATGCAATAGACATGAAACATATGTCAGATGGGATAGACGTGAAACGTATGTCATATTGGATAGACATGAAAAGTATGTCAGATGCTTAAAATGGAAACTTTACGGATTTCACGCGTGTAACCGATATTCGAAAAACTTTCTTCATCATTCTGATGAAGGCTACCACAGTGCAGCCGAAACTTCAATTTCTTCGAATATCGTTTACACGCGTGAAATCCGTAAAGTTTCCATTTTAATTACGAATATATCACGCGAAAGCCTTAAATCTACTGTATGTAATATGGGATGATAGACATGAGACCTATGTCACCCTGGATAGACATGAAACGTATGTCAGATTGGATAGACATGAAACGTATGTCATTCAGGGATAGATATGAAACCTATGTCAGATGGCATAGACATGAAACGTATATCAGATGGAATGATAAACATGAGACGTATGTCCAATTGGATAGACATGAAACGTATGTCAGATGAAATAGAAATATCTTTCAAACGTGTATCCCATCTGAAATACGTTTCATGTCTATCCAATCTTATATACTTTTCATATCTATCAAGTCTCATATACTTCTCATACCTAACCCATCTGACATACCTTTCATGTCTATCCAATATGACATACCTTTCATTTCTATCCCATCTGACATACGTTTCATGTCTATTCCATCTGACATACGTTTCATGTCTATCCAATCTGACATACGTTTCATATCTATCCCTGAATGACATACGTTTCATGTCTATTCCATCTGACATACGTTTCATGTCTATTCCATCTACATACGTTTCATGTCTATCCCTTAATGATAAATGAAAACTAGCGAGTA
>JAAAQI020123329.1:0-15250 GCA_011800005.2 Stichodactyla mertensii
AGGGACCAGTCATTTATTAGAGGGGGGGTGGGCTGGTGCAAATGGGGAGGGGGTCACCAATTTTTATGCAAGGAGAAAAGGGGGGCTATAGAAATTTATGCAAATATATTATCATCAGACATTGGTGATGTATGTAGGAAGGGGGGGGAGGGTCAGAACAAATTGTGCAGCACAAAAAGGGGGGTCAGGAAAAGCCAAACATGGTAAATCAACTTTTGCACCAGCCCACCCCTCCCCCCATAACTAATGACCGCTCCCTTAGCACACTTTGTCTGAAGTGTATGAATTTAAGCAAGCCTGCTAAATAAACATGAATCTGAATTTTACATTGTAAATCAAAAATAAGGTTTTAATAAATACTTCATACTAAAATATTGTCATCGATATTGATCAAACTGGCACTCAATCCTTTCCCTAACCACCAAGATGGACTAACAATAGACCCGTTAGGGCATTAATCAAACGGCTGGATAATACAATTACTGATTAAGAATTTCAAAGGATAAAACTCTGTTAATAATAAATATATTATAACCGCTTGCTTTCTTTCAGATTAATTTCAGAAAATAAAATAAGGAAGGATTTTGTTGTATATTACTGTTTCAAAAAAGGTTGACGGAAATAATAAATACCTAAAAATGCCTTTACTATTCAGCGAAGATCTTCAGCAGGCATTATTTGGGGTTTTAGAAATGAATATGAAGAAATTCTTATCACTCCACACTGAGTTCCTTTTGGTCGTGCAATCGCCGATCACCGATCGTCGTTGGCCCCGTCAACCTTTTTTGAAAAAGCTTGATATTGTACGCTTCGTGCTGATAAAACTATAACTTACAATTACCGAGGTATTGCTATTTTAATTCAATTCACAAGATAAATTATTAAATTAACTTTTCTGGTAGTGTGAGATACCAGGAATCTTCGATTAAACATAAACACTTTCAATTTCAGCATAAACAAGCCACTTGCAGATTAATGTTTAAAGTCGCAAAAGGTGCGACAAAAAAACTAAAATTCGAGTCCTGAACAAAGTCTTGAAAACCAATGTAAATAGCCTGCGTTTGAAGCGAACAGAAGCGAAATTTGGAGAGGTTTTCGAATATTTTCGGCAATTGCATATATAAAGATATGAAATGTTTAATGTGCAATTAATATAACACCTCTGCAAAATTAAATATGTGATTTAAACAAAAGACAAAGTTCCTTTGGGAATGGTTAAGTAGTGTTTTTGGCAAAAGACTTGAAAATGGTTCTCGACTAAGTTATAAGTTGAAATGAGACGAATTCTTCCGACGTTTTTTCCTCTTATCGTTGCTTTTCACTGACATTACCTCAAGAATGTCATCCCCAACTTTGGAATCGACCTTTCAGACGATGAAGAAACGTGGAAAAAGGATTCTAAAAACAACAATTTGTCTGAAGAGATTGGAAACGCCAAGAATCGTCGATCTATGGAATCCCAAATAAGCTTACCAAAAAGCAACAAACCAGTGACCAAAAAACCAGTGCAGTCAAAGTTGTACAAAGCAACCAGCGAAGGACTCATCACTGTGGTCAAAACAGTGATAATAGATGATGGCTCGCTCATAAATTCTGGGTCAAAAACAACTCGAAAAGTATACTTTTTATTGTAAAACCATTCATATTTATGATATGTTGTAACGTGTACGAGCTGTATGTCATAGAACGGTTTTCGTATGAGTGGGAAACGATGCAGCAAATTCGTAGTCGTACCGTAGCCGTATCGTACTTCACCGTAACCGTAACTACGCGTTGTGATTGGATGACTCACCCGAAAACAATGGGAAGCCATTTCAGCGTTACTGCATACCGTACCGTGTACGTGCTGTAAGTTAGTACCGTACGTTTCCCACTCATACGATCACCATTCTTATGGGAAGCCATTTTAGTGTTACTGCATACCGTACCGTGTCTGACGTACTGTAAGTCAGTACCGTATGTTTCCCACTCATACGATAACCATTCTTATGGGAAGCCATTTTAGTGTTCCTGCATACCGTACCGTGTACGTGCTGTAAGTCAGTACCGTACGTTTCTCACGTATACGATAACCATTCTTATGGGAAGCCATTTTAGTGTTACTGGATACCATACCGTGGACGTGCTGTATCTCAGTACCATAAATTTCCTTCGTGAACGGAAATCGCTTTTTCTCCTATTTTAATCTTAATGTTATTGTTCAAGATCCTCGAGTTGATTCTTTGATGTAAACCCAACTGCACACTCAAAGACGTGAACAAGAAAACCGCTCTACACTTGGCAGCCGAGTCAGGAAAAGCAAGGTGCATCAAGATGCTGGTTCAGGATTAACGGCCGTGTTTGATCGAGATGATACGCTGAGAACACCTTTACACTACGCGGCCATGAACAAGAAAAGGTACGCTGGATCAGTATAAAAACGGAGATTTCTGTTCTTGAGAAATCGTTATGGCCGGCCTCCTCTCCACTTCCCTCACCTCCCCCACCGAATGAATTAGTCACCCCACCCCCTCTCCCTTAGGTTTATTAGTTTCAATAGCACTTTCCATGGATGACGTCAAAATGTTCACTCGCTGAGCACTGTGGAATTAAAATGCGGACAAACAAACGAGTCTTTTGAGATTTTTTAAAGATTCGTGAAGTTCAAATAATGTCAATTTCTCTTGTCCTAATCTTTGCCAGTTCGCTCTTCCATAGAATCATGCAATCGTGAATCTTCCCAGGCTTCGGAAAGGGAATAAACGTACCTTCAGCCATTTTCTCTGAATATTGTGAATCTGAAATACATTCTCCCCAACAACAGTCTTTGCTTGTTTCTTCCCCATATCCTTATAAAAGAGGTACTCTAAATCAGATTATATCTGCTTCTCCGCATATCCTAGGCTTCTGTTTACAAAATTTGTCCGCATTTCAATCCCATAAGGCTATGCGATAGATCTATTTTTAGTAACCGTGGAAAGTGCTATTGGTTCATTAAATTGGTCATTCAATGGACCTCTACTTTGGGCGTAATGTTTTCCCATTTCAGACAACATGTTATCCTCTCGGGAACACGATTCTTTGCCTTAAGGGTCAAATATTTGTGTCTTCTTCAAGCGCTTCTGAGAAACAAAGAAACAATACCCAAGGGAATGACACGTGATCTGAAATGGCTAAACATTATACTCAAACTAAGGAGGTCATTTGGCTATTTTTTTGTCGTAAGAAGATGTCTCATGAGATTGGATTATTCAGTACTATGATACTAAAATGGCTTTTTCTCTAAACCAATCAAAACGCAAGAAAACTTGCATGTCATTTATTCAAAAACACGGAAGCCCTTTGATAGTCCTGTACCGTACGTTTTCCATCACTCCGTTCCAAATCTCTTTTATCTTTCTCATCCAGAAAAGCTTGCATTGTTTTGCTTCAATTCGGAGCCGAGATCGAGTGTACAGATCTCTACCGCTGGACACCATTAATGTGGGCGGTAAAGAGTGGTGACCAGGCCACCACGTCTCTTTTCCTTGAACGAGAAGTACAGATTGATCATAAAGACAACGAAACCGAAATCTCCAGCTGATACGTAAATGGTTTGGTCAACTGTGCCAGATCATAGTCAAATAGATGGGTCCGCTGACTTGCTGACATTCTCAAAACAAGAAGAGTAGTGTTGGATGTCAGGGTTGTGTGTCAGGGTGGGGGAAGATGCATTTAAACCTCTTCAAACCCTTGACTTAGCCTAAGGAGTGCAAACCAGTTATCCAAAGGAAACATCTTTTCAACTTCCTTCTTTACAAGACTCTCTTTAAAAAGTCAACACTGAATAAAATTCATAGCATTGAGATCATTTTATTAGTAAGTCAATGAAAATGTCTATTTTGATAATACACATAAAAACCATAGGCAGCCCAGTACACGAAGACATAGGCTTACCATGGTCAAATCATAGGGACAAAGAAATAGGATAAACTCTTAGAAAGAATCCCATTGAATAATAGTATTATCTACAGCAATGTAAAATAAAAATAATTCTAGATTCAAATGGAAATATGAGGGGGAAATGTCAACTTCTTTTGAAGGGCACATTTTGACCATAATCCTTTGCAAACCATGTACTTTCAGTTTGGGCAACTGGATTTTAATTTGCATGACTTAGTCAAACCACCATTGGATGAAATAAAGAAATAATTCTTCCCTTCCCACCCCTCCCCTAGCAATTTATTACCAGTTTCTAGTTCTGTATGCAGGTCATAAATCATCTTTCTTGCCACCTGACATGGTGCCTCTCTGTTTGGTACCCAAAAATGCAACCCAAAAGTGATCCTTTATGGTCTAACTAACAACCTCTGTTTACCAGAAGATTTTGAAATGAGTGCTGCAAGCACTAGTGTTTGCTGTAGTAGCAAGACTCCAAGAAGGTAAAGGATTATTCGGTAATCACAGTTGTTCTCTAATGCCTCTTGTGTCTGGGCGTGGAAGACCTAAAATGGTAAAGACAGTGGTGAGCAGAAAGTAACATGACACTCACAGACACATCAGGGTTGTCTCCCCATTAAAAGAAAAATCATCTGATCTGAAACTGTACTCCGAAAGATGGGAGAACATTTTTTAAGACAGGAAGACCCACAAAAAATATACAAAACAATTTTAACATGTCAAGACGTCTACAGAGACTTGTCCTACCACCAAGCCTGACAAAATGGAATTTCACAAAACAGTACAGAATTGCTGTGAACGAAATTACAATAAGAAAAACGAAAATCCACCTTGATCTGGAGCGTGATCTTCTATTGCTTCCTCTCTTACCCTCCCTGTAACGGTCAGATGAAGTGCTTCTGCTTCGATGGCTGCGTCTCTTTTTTGGTGATTTATCTCGACTTCTTTTTCTTCTGCTTCTTGGGGACCGACTTCGGCTACGTGAGGTTTTCCTAAGTCTGCGTTCTTTGGGAGACCTGCTCTGACTACGAGAAAATTTTCTGCGTTTCCGGTTGCTTGGAGATCTACTATGGCTTCGTGAATGCCTTCTCGATTTCCCTGTGCTTCTAGAGACACTTGAGCTATGTGACCTGCTGCGGTCTCGTTTGTTACTCTTTCGCTTTTTCGGTGTGCTGCTTCTTGATCTACTGCGTCTATGCTTGTGTTTTGATTTACGCTTAGGTGAAGAACTCAAGCTTCTGTTTCTGTGTCGGTGTTTAGAACGCTTTTTTTTCTTCTTGCTTGATGCAAATCCAGAGATATCACTATCTTCAGATGACAAACTTGAACCTGGCTCATGTTTGCTTTTGAAGGCAGGTGAGTCAGATCGGGAGTGTTTTGTGTCGCTGTCCTTGGATGTCTGTTTTCTTGGGGAGCGACTTCGGGAATGCCGAGTGGTTTTGTTGTACTCTTCCTTGTCGTAGACAGGATGAAGTCGTTGTTCTGCTGTGTCTTGTTCTGGTTCGCCTTCCTCACTTTCTGATTCAGAATCAGAACCATAGTCTCCTACACCTGGACATACATGTAATAACATATAAAAGTATTGATAATATAATTGATATGAATCTTCACTTTTATAATTTTTTTTTCCGGGGTCAAGATGTGTGTGTGTATGTGTGTGCGTGCGTGCGTGCGTGCGTGGGAGCAGAATTGATCATTTTTCAGTGGCATTCAGCACATTTAAAGAATCCTAGTCATCCACAATACATTGTGCACCCAAGATAGCCCATCCTCAGTCAGTCTGCCATTTTCTCTGCCAGGCAAAATGGCAGCTCTGAAGGTAAAGCTGTTTGAATCCATTTCCATCGATCTTGTTTTTCATGCTGGAGCAATTACAGCCATCAGAATATATTTGTACATTGTCAGTTCATCTTTTAACACAGATATTTTAAAGTTTAGCAGCGAATCTAAGGTATCTAAACAATAATATAGGCACCTATTGTGGTTGACTAGGATTCTTTAAGTCAACTGATTTCCCCTACTGAAACCTTACCTAATGCACCACTGTGTTTGAGCATGTTCAATCCTCCAGAGCTCCGCAGTTTACGATTCTCAGCTAAAACATAAAGTGGTTAAGATCAAATGTTTTTAATCTTGTTTAACATGATTGCAATACAAAGAACTTAGATCAAAGACAATTCTACATGAACCACTTGCAGAACCCTTCTAGGTCATTAGACGCTAATGCCGAGATACCATGCAAGTGAGGCTTATTGGACTGAGCTTTCTTTTTGTTACCCTATTAGTCTCACTTTCACGATACCTTCACCATAGGGACTCCATAGCCAAGAAAGGTTTTGCAAGTGGTCTACAAATGTACATACCTAATAATGCATCGTTATATGCCTCTTTGGCAATATTATGAAGTTCATCGTTAGTGACAGACAGAAGAACCTCTGTCAGCATTTTACGCATTCTTAGAAGCTGTAGTGGGCAAGTTGACATGTCAGATAATATCAGAGCTTATTATAAACTAATAATAAATTACTACTTCGTAAAAATGAAGTGGAAATGCTTGGAATGGGATTTTACATTATGGATGGACAAAGTATGCAGATATTATTAGACTTTTTTAAGATTATGTAGATTTATTACTCTCTTTTTCATAAGTAAAGGTGATATGCACACTAGGCAGTCAGACACGGCACCTTGAGCCAGTAACACACTACAGATACATACCATTTCTTCTTGTTTTTCAGAGTCACTTTTATAATCTACTTCATCATCAGATGAATCTCTTTTTTGTGGTGATAAAGACCTGGATGGTGAGCGTTTGAACAAGCTACGTTTTCTTGGTTGCTGTGGGATTTCTTCCTTCTCTTTCTTTATCTCTCTCTCTTCCTCGTCACTGCTCTCAGACTAAAAATATGCAAATGTATTTTATGATAAGTCTAATGACTGGCAAACTTATTTTTGTAATAAAATTAAGCCAAATTTTTCTGCATTAAATAAGTGAAAGGATAGGGAATATTGATAAAAAATGTTTGCAGTGTTTTGGTAGTGCTTACTGAAGAATTCTGGTACCAACGTTTCTGTTAAACACTGTTAAAAAATGGAAAAATGGGAAAAGAAGAAGCCTGTTACCTGTTCGTCAGACGGTGCCTTTTCAGGTGATGGTACAGGAGATTCAACTTTCCCATGATCGTACCCAGATATGTTGGATAAAGATGATGTTGAAGAGTTCAGGGATTTCTTTAATTCATTCTTTTGTTTCTTTTGCTTTTCACGTTCCATCTTCTCTAGACCTTCACGGATCCACAGTGGCAATGCTTTCTTTTTGACCTCTGATAAAACAAAAAAAGGATTACCGAATGAAAGATATGACAGATTCTTGCTAAAAATAATGTCAAAGAATTTGAAACACCTCAAAATGAAACTGAGAAAAATAAGAAGAAAGATTTAAAACTGGTTTGTACGTAGTCGAAATGTTATTCTGCATGATCTTATTTCATCTACATTAATTATTTAAAATAGGTGTGTACTTGTTATTACAGTTTGAAGTGCACGCGCATTGCTGGATTTGTAATTGTTTGTCATCATTTATAATCATTTTTGCATTCCCTGAAGATGGATCTATCAATCCAAAAGCTTGAGGTTATGTATTGTAAATATTCAATGTAGACGAAGCAAAATTATGAAGAACATTAAGAAAAATGATCATCTGGGGTGGCTGGTTTTATGACAGTTGAGGTGGCCAAGACTGACTAATGGGAAAGAAAACGAAAGAAATTTGTACAAAGCCACTGCCAGGAAGGTGTTGCACTGTATATTTAAGCATGTCTACATTAGGAGTAGCTTCTGTATGTTGAGGAAATAATGTGATCAATTTCATGTCCTGACCACACTTTTTTTTCGAATCCATATGAAATTTACTCTAACATGTATTATTAGGGATTATACCCATGACGTACCTGACATTGTTCCATAGTCTACAGCAGAGGAACCATGTGATTGCGGTGGCTCACTCCTCCCACTTGAATGCCTTGAGTGGTGGTGTCTGTCTGTCTCATAATGCTGATGTTGTTCAGCTCCATGCATGTGGTCGTAGTCATACCACTGTGATGCAGGAGGGTGGCTCCCCTTCTGGTGATCGTAATTAGCACTCTGGTGACCATAGTCAAAGCGCTGGGCAGGAACATATGCCGGAGTTGGTACACCAGCTGCAGGAGTAAACCCGTGATTATGGTCGAAGGTCTGCATTCCAGGAAGAGGAGGTGGAGGGCCCACCTCTGGTAGAGGAACAGGCTGTCCATGATTATAATCCAGTCTTGTGACAGCAACTTCTTGTTCCAATACTGGAGTATCTAAGGGCTCATCCTCCATAGCAACAGTTTCTAGGTTGTCAATGTCTTGTTCTGTTTTGGGTGGCAGTGGGGGCTCTGATTCCCCTGGGGGAAGCGGTGGATCTGAACTCTCCTGTGTAAATATCTGGTCTGTACCATCACTTGGTAAAGGTGGTTTGGAATGTGGTTGGTTGTTAACATTTGGGTTGGACTGGTTCTGCATTGCGGCATAGTACTGCTGGTGCTGCTTGGCCATCTCTTCCTGTGCTTGTCGCTGTTGGGCCCATAATGCTGCTCTTGTGGCCCAGTCTGCGCTTGCATCTGGAACAGAAACAGAAGAAGTTATTTTCAAAAACAAAACAGCAAGGATAACTCAGTTTAACAGTCAAACTCTTTATGCATTAGCTTTGCTTTCAAGGGGTACAGTAATTAAAATATTGGATTGCAGTAAGTCATGAAAATAAATTTGCAGTTGTGATTGGAATATTAAGATCTCTTTTTCAGCATATCAGTAGATATGAAATAAAAGCAGACAGATCTGTATTGTTTATTGAAAGACAATTTTGGACTTGATTTTGTGTGCTTGCTTCAACAAGGAACTGGCAACCTTAGAGAAGAAAAAAATTAAGTATGGTGTACCAGACCATCGGAAATCAGGTAAAGTATGGTATATCAGACCACAGACCATGACAGACAAAAGGAATAAGTAGAGCTCACCTTGGTTTGGGTTAGAATATTGATAACCATAATGCATTGGCCACCATTGAGCATTAGATTGGTCTCCATTGGCCCACATGGTCAAACTAGCTGCTACTGTAGCTATCAGGAAGCAGTCAAAAGCAAGTTCGCAAACAACAAAACAATAATGCAAAACAATTCATGTAGGAGTTTTTAAGGTTTAATAAGAAGTACATTACTCAATAATCAATATTATCAACTCTATAGTATTTTAATACTTTATCAATCTAACAGACTATTCAGATTATATGAAAGATAAAAAGTATAAAAGATGTTCATCATGAAGTGATGCAAAGTAGGATTAGCTTAAATCAAATCTTATTCTAAATGAGATATCTCATTATTACTGCCATTCTCAATATTCTGTGAACTCAGTAGCTGCGAGCTGCTTCTTGGAATTTGACAGGGACCAGTCAAAAATATAAAAACTACCGACTGATTGATGGCAGCAAAAAACCAATTTTACAAGCCATCCAAATGTCCGAGTTTGCAGAATAGTGAATTGCAATAAATGGTAGCTGTCTCATCTATATCGGTCATTGTTTAGTTCAAATCAATGTTGAGACAGTATTCACACACCACAATAAACTGCCATTTAGTATAGCCTGAAGCTGTTATACAGCATACCAAAGGCCAAAATTACACTTCCAAACTGTAGTTTCCATTAGGACAGATTTCATACAAGTGGAAAACATATATATAATTTTTCGTGTAGTTGGAATTTCCAAGGGGGGGGGAGGGTCTGAGGAGGGTACTGTATATTCTATGCACCAACTGCCAAAGAGGTAGCCATCTGAAGGTATCATAGCAAATGCTTTCCATTCATATGCAATCTGTTCTGAAACCTGCATTTGCATACACAAGGCATATTTGAATGCCTTTTGCAATGCCAAAATCTGAGAGATTTTCTTAAATGTTAAATAAGAAGCTTCATTGTCTGTAGTCTGTAGTCTGTAGACTGCAGACCATAAAAAAATAAATGCATGGTTGAAATCTGATTTTGGTCATCGAAGATAGATGTGCTTAACTTCCGTATAATTCATTATTTCGACGGTTCATTTAATATGAGCGAAGATCAAAGTAATAGGGAATAGGGAATAGGTACAGACAAAAGGAAGACTTTATGTGCAATTATTCACTAAAACAATGCTTCCTCTTGCCTGATCTCAGCGTATTTTTAACTATTGAGATATCAATCATATTCTTAAATGGTTTGTCTTGATTTCAAGAGTCAAAGGGTAATTTAAATCACAGGAAATCGTCTTCAACTTTTGGTGACAGCTCTCAAAAACGCAGACATGTCCGCCATTACAGCGAAAACCAATTCCACACCAAAAATGGTCGATAATCTTGATCATTTAGCGTAGACTGCCTACCTTTAGGGAGATATTTCACTAAAGAAACCCTTGTACCTGTGTCTGTGTTCTACTTTGTCTTTAAATCGGGTAAAATTAAGGCTGATTTTCCAAACCTTCACTCATTATTTTTCGTTGTTTTTCCACATGGCTTACAGGGGGGTGTAATGAATTCTCAATATCCTCAGGCCTTGGCTCGCGCCGCGCTTGCATTGTGGGTAGTACAATAGCGCAAAACTCATTGAATACTCGAATGACTTTGAATGGGATTTGAGAACTTTATTTTAAAAATAAAGCGACTCAAGATAAAATAGATGATGAACAATTTTGTCAGTGCTTCTTTCCCCAATATACTTTGACGAATAAACTTTCAGCCCAAAGGATTACTGGGATATGTCCTTCATGTAGTCTACCGCTGTACAGAATTACTGGACATTTTCATTTCTCATTTCCAGTCAAAAATCAATACAGTTCAAAGTTATCGTTATTTTTTCTTAAATATGGATGTTCTACGGGTTTGCTCGAGCTGTCTTATCAAAAGATACTCAATGAGGAGCTCTTCAAGGTTATTTTTTAATTATTTTTCTGGTAGGATATTGATAAAGAAACAAATAACTCCTGAACGATTCTACTGCAGTACTCAAGTAAGGTCCTCTTATGTTATGACGTAATTCTGGTCATTATAAGCTTAAATCATTTCTAAAATTTGTTTTAAGTTGGAAAACCTGCAAAAGGTTTGCATTATAAGACTGGCTACAAATCCAAAATCTTATTGCATTATTAACCTCATTAATATTACGTTTTTGTTCTGTCTTTCAAAATGACAAAATCATCTACCCACCCCTCCCAAAGAGTTTTTCTCCCAAGGGTGAAGGGGTGGAAGGTGAACATTGCATGCTGTCAGTAGAGAAAATGACAGCATGTGTTAAACCAGTCATCACGAATACATGTAGCTTTTGATTTCTGTTCATTCAATCAGCTACTGCATATTATAGACAAATATGAATGAACTTTTTCTTACATTTCTCCCAGTTTTCAGGACAAGCTACAGTAGATGAAGACGAAGTCATAAAACTAAGTAAGAGTGGTAGCGACTGGTGGGATGTCTATGGTGAATTCCACGCACTACATTCAATGAACAAAGTACGAGTACCCTATATAAAGACAGCAATCTTAGGAAATCTTGATAGCTACGCTTCTAATCCAGGAGCACCTCTTAAGGGACTTAAAATACTCGACGTTGGGTGTGGTGGTGGTTTGTTATCAGAGGTAGGGTGTTGGCTTAACATGGAGCTTGTTTTATCTGCAAAAAGCACATTTATTAGTGTGAAAATAATCATTGTATAACTGTTATTAATTAAAAGTTCTTATCTTATTAGGCCCTAGCTAGATTGGGAGCTGATGTGAAAGGTATTGATGCCTCAGCAAGGAATACCCATGTAGCCATGCGACATGCATCCCATGACCCTTTGCTGTCTAAAAGACTTAGTTATGAGTGTATCACAGTTGAAGAACTTGCAGACAGAGAACAGGAGGTGTTTGATTGTGTCGTGACTTCTGAAGTCATAGAACATATTACAGAAAAAGAGTCCTTCATATCTGCACTTTCTAATCTTTTGAAGGTACAGTAAGTATTTTGGTTCCATAAGAAGTTCTTGGCTGAGGTAGATAAAAATAGATTATTCTAAATATTACTACTAAGTATATCTATAGTTTTTGTTTTATGTTATGTAGCCTGGTGCTTCATTAGTCATTACAACCCTGGGTCGTACTACCAAGGCTTACTTGGCTGCAATTGTTGCGGCAGAATATTTGACCCGCATGGTAACGCCAGGTACTCATGAATGGGACAAGTTTATTACTGCTGAGGATTTGAAGAAACTACTAGAAAGATGTGAGTGATATTCATTAATACTTGTTTATGCACTTGCACCCTACAGGGGATTGTGAACCTGCACACTACAGGGGGTTATGCAACTATGATGCAGAGGATTATGCACTTGTACCCTACAGGGGATTATGCTCCTGCATCCTACAGGGGGTTATGCAACTATGATGCAGAGGATTATGCACTTGTACCCTACAGGGGATTGTGAACCTACACCTTACAGGGGATTATGCACCTACATCCTACAGGGGATTATGCACCTACACCCTACAGGGGATTATGCACCTACACCCTACAGGGGATTATGCACTTGCACTCTACAGGAGAATATACACATGTACCCTACAGGGGATTATGCTCCTGCATCCTTCAGAGGATTATGCACCTACACCCTACAGGGGATTATGCTCCTGCATCCTACAGGGGGTTATGCATCTACACCCTACAGGGGATTATGCTCCTGCATCCTACAGGGGGTTATGCATCTACACCCTACAGGGGATTATGCTCCTGTACTTCTACAGGGGGTTATGCATCTACACCCTACAGGGGATTATGCACTTATACCTGTATGAGGGATTATGCACTTTGGTCCCGAGGGGATCCTGCACCTGCACCTTACAGGGGATTATGCACTGGCATACTACACGTGACGATGCAACTCTACCTCTACAGGGGATTATTAACCTGTACTCTATAGGAGATTATGCACCTACACACTTTAAGGGTTCATACAAATCTACCTCTACAGGGGAATATGCACTTTGCACCCCTGCAGGGGATAATGCCTCCAGGATATCACGTACTTTGCTTTTGGCTTTGCACCCTTCTGGGATTGTTCACATAAGATCCCACAGGGGATTTTGCCCCAAATCTTATTTGCTTTTTACAAATTTCAAAATTTTACAAATCTGCCTTTTTAGAAAGCTTTATTTCCTATTCTGTTTCAGTTAATCTTGAAACTAAAAATATACAAGGCTTGTGTTATAACCCCGTTAACTACAACTGGAGCCTAATTGACGACTCAAGTGTTAACTATGCTCTTCATGCTATTCGCATGCCTTCTGTTACTCAAGACGAGAAGGAAGAAAATGCATAAAAGCCAAAATCCAAAACTTACATAAAATTTTAAAAAAATCACAAAAATGTGTCAGTGTTGTCATATGGTATTTACTGTGTGGACACTCGAACCATGAACACTTCAAATGTTTTCTACATTTCCTAACACCTTTTTCATGTGCGAGAAAATGTTCAAACATTATTTTTAAAGTTTCTTTATTGCTCTCTACTTTACCAAGCATTAAATTCAGATACAAAACTTTGAATTACTGTTAATCATTAATGTTGAAAAAATGTGAAGTGTTCACGGTTTGAGTGTCCGCACAGTAAAAATGCACACTTAAATCTAACATGAGAAAAATATTCTTAGTCTATCTAACGATCAGATAGATGCAATGGCATCCTTAGAGCAAATTTCATGACTGTCAGATCGCGGCACGGTGAGTGCCATAAGCATGCCTTGCTGCGACTGTTGTTTTCTAAAATTTTGATGTTCCTTGCAGTGCCTTGACTGTGTCATCGTCATGTTCATGCTGCAAGCTTTTCACAGTCATACAAAATCTGCTCTAGAGTGGTTTTCATTAACCCGTGAAATACTCTGTATTACGCTTTATTAATTTCAGTTCTGTTTTTCATTGTGTCTATCTGACTATTACACTCCAATTAGTACACTTTGTTTCACAGGTTAATGAAAACCACTCTATTATACCGTGTCAGCCTAAACTCACCAAAGATATAATACCACAAAGCATAACTTAGTGTGAAAATAGATACGTGCTTTCAGCTTGCAAATAAAGTTTTGAAAATGGAAGAGAGGTATACTTGTATTGGTATAAACTTCCATTTCTCATTTTTCACTTTTTTTGTCATGCAGAAGTACATAAGGGAACATCCTAGCCAAATCAACTTAAATCATTATTTCTCATTTCATATCAAAATAGCTTCATAAATTATCATTCAAGTAATATTTTTTTTACAATTATGATAAATAGCTTTATGATATGGCAAGGTAATTTCACACATTCTCATTTTCGCATTCGCCTTGCCATATAAGAAACATCACTCTTATTGACCTTGTTTGCTTAGTCTGTACATGAGTTATGGAACCTTGTTTTTTCCCCCAGTTTCTTATGGCCCACATGCTACATGTTTGGACCAAATCTTGGTCCATAACTTATGGTACAGACCTCATGCTCAGGTTAATAAGAGCAATTTAATAGCTTCAAAGTCCAACAAAAACTATTCTAACTTTCCTATTCCTTTTTCTTAGTAAAAAATAAAATCCATAATTTGAGATTATTTTGATGATCCCTTTGAAGTCATCATGTCAAAATGTTAAATTAAACCATAAAAATACTGAGTCTTCAGAATCAAAAAGATTTAAGATATTTATTTCAATTTTTATATTACAACTTTTATTGGTTAATGTACTATTTCCCAAATCGTTTTTCACATCGGTCGTATTTTTTAAGGCCCCATAGATATGTTGAGTAATTGATATTGTGGTGAGTACTGTGGGATCTGTAACCAAAAGAAAAAGGCAAAAAATTAGCTTGAACGATTTGATTTAGTTGGGCACAGATTAGTTGTCATTCCTTGAGAAAGATTCTTCTTTTAAGGCTCGTCAACATGAAAGAAATAATACCAGAGGGAATGCCAATGCCAAGATGATCTTGCATCATCCATGAGTGTCACTAGTGTCTTTCACTGTACCACCTATTTCTGATATTATTTCACTAGACTTACATGAATTCTGTTAGTCTTGTCTGCCAAGGTAAGTATCCCATTAACATGGGAACGTTACCAAATATTAAAGCTAAGTCTGTGTCTGGTGTTCCAAGGGTTGCTACAATAAAAAAACAATTATATATGTAAATTAGTTGAAAACAAAACAATGATAATGATTTATGATTTATATAGCGTCTTTTCTATGTGGATATAATCAAAGGCGCTTTACAATGATTAATGTG
>JAAAQI020123340.1:0-15242 GCA_011800005.2 Stichodactyla mertensii
TGTAGTTTTGTTTGTCCGACCCTCCATATTCCCTCGGGGAAAACTTTACGCTCTCATTGGTGGAGCTAGTGTTGGCGAGATCGGTCTATTGTTTGAGTCGGAAACATGAATTTATGACAAGGCCCTTAGGAGAAAACTTTTGAGTCCTGTACAAATGATATACTCATTGCTTAATAAGAATTGAATTTGTCCTCCTGAACAAAAATTGCAAACATTTTGGTTACAAGCGGTTGAGATGCAAATGAGACAATAAACATTGTATTGAACCAATAGCCTCACTTGTAGGATCTAAAACAAAAGAGTATCTTATTGCGGGCTCACAGCTTTGTTTGAGCCTACGTTATTTCAGTCGTACCGCTGAATTCGTTTTCTGGAAACATTCTGCTTGCGGTTTAGTTTCAAATTTTCATATTTGATATCAATAAGAAAATGAAAAGAAAACCTTTCAAAACAACTAGAAAGAGGAGAGGAGAGAGGAGACTGACAAAATAATAAAGGGTGAAATATGCGCTTGATAATCTACATTCTGTATGTTTAGGTTTTTAGTCAAAATTATCTTAAGTTCAGCGACGCGCACTGCCGTAAGTATTGATCATTGGCTATGCCCAGCGGTTCTATGAACTAAAAATAGGATGTGTAATAGATGTGTGATTTCCAGATAAATCAGACAAAACTTCACGAACTGTAGCTGTATTTTTTGGGGAAAAAACGCTTTTTTTAGTGAAACTATTTTTCCATGTTACACGTCCGATGCCCTCCTTTCAACATCGTGGAGTCTTCGTGGAGAGAAGTTTGTGTCAGCGGTATTGCCCATTGCACGTGACTGAGCTTTTCGATGATACCTTAGGTAAACCTACAGTCGGCTTTCGCCCGACCAATACTAAGTCGCGGTAGGTCCGAATATTATGTAATGTTTTATATGGAGTTACTGATTCACAGGAAGCCCAAGCAATATACTTGTACCTTAATGGGTCATAAGAATAACTAAAGTAATTTTTGTAGTTAACTTACCAGTTTTACCTGTACCCGATTTGGAGGCGATCCGTCGAGTTTTAGCCTTTTTACGGGCCTACCATTGTAAATAGTGAGAAGGAAGGAGACTCCAGCTGCCATCTTTAGCCGATCGACTCGATGTTCTTCCTCATTTCTCCGTCAAAAACTAACGAATTCCAATTCCAAAACTTCAGGAGGACGAACCGATAAACTGCCTTTTCGGAGCAATGCTTTTTTAACTATCTATGGTAGGCCCGCAAAAAGGCTAAAACTCGTCGGATCGGCTCCAAATCGCGTACAGAGACAAAGGAAAGTAGCAAAAACACACATGCAAAAATTGGCAAGTTAATTACAAAAATTACTTCAGTTATTCTTATGATCCATATTTCCACATACATTCCTTTGTAATTTAAGGTACAAGTACATTGCTTGGGCTTCCTGTGACTGAGTCCGTCTCATCAAGAGATCTGATAAATTTCATTATCCTATGTACTAAATATTGTATGTATATGCGAACTTGATAAAAACATTCCTAAACTTGTAATACTTATCTTCTAATCTATATTTCTTGGAAGAATACAGTTGAAAAATATGCCTTTTCTATGAACTGTATGTGCAAGAAATTTACCCGTAAATGGAAACCACTGATGAACATTTCGTAATAATCTGATTTTTGTAATTTGTAACCACTATTATTGTGAAAATAAAAAAGCTATATGCGCAATAAGCACTCGATTGGCATAGCCTCCTGACGTTGAACTTTTGACGTGCCGAATTCAAAGTAAATGAGATAATGATGAGTAGAAACAAAAGATTTGCTTTAAATCCGACGCGGCAAATGTCTGAACTGGGCCTTAGACTCGGTTGTAGAAGAAAAATCCAACGAAATCTAATATTTAACACCGTGCGCACTTGATAAAATACATGCCTGAAAAATGTTGTGCAGAACTTTAAAACTATGCCCTTCCTGGATTGACTTGTACCCCAGAGTTACCATTCATTATTGTTAATTATCATTATTATTCTCATCACAAAACAGCAACGACAATGACAGCATCACTCGCAAGAATCTTTATTTTGAATGGACGGCATTAGTCATAGTTTTACAAAACTTAAGCAGTATAACACCCTAATATGAGACCCCGTGAAAAAATGATTAAACCTAGTCCCTTGGTTTTGTTCACATATGGTATTTTTCACATTAGTCCTGCATAAAATTGATGTTTCCAATAGTTTTAGTTTGCTGATGCCTGTTCAAACATGATTTATCCTAATCAACACTCAGGGGTTTTTTTTTCTTGTCAATCTAGCATTTTCTTAAGGGCGTTGCCACATCTGTGCAATGAGTGATTTTCGTCGAGGATTTTTTCCGTGAAACACCACTTCCGAGTTCTCTTTTGCTTAGCCTAAATAGCGTGTAATATATTCTATAGTTTTAACATTCCGTGGTAAGGTATGGAATGAACCATACAAATGCTTCGGGTTTTGCTGTTAATTGTAAATATTCTACACTCAATCGAGGCTAATGCTGAGCAAAAAGGAACTCGAAACTGAAGTATTACCGTTCATCTTTCACTTCACTATTTTTAGCAACATCCCCAAGAAAATCTCCGGCCAGACTGACTAAATTATCCGTGTCAAAAGAACTTAAAGAAATTTATCAGTGCACATTAAAAAAAACATTAAAAATTTGCCTAATATTTTTTGTGCATTTTTAATGCACCTTGCTTTATCAGTACCATTTTATAGCTAAGGCTTATTCTATTTAATACTTATTTAACAAAACCGAAAAAAAGAATTACTTTAACTTTTTTTTCGAATTAAAATGGACCTAATTTACTGATAAAACACTGCGATAGAATAAAAATGGACCTACATTTTTATTTTATTAAGAAGCAAATATTAGTAAATTAAACATGAAGTGCCTCAACGGGAGTTCAAACTATGAAAAAGGTTTGTGTGTCTAGGGGAAAATGGAATTTCAAATTTAAATATTTTTCCGACCGAATATCAGTCTTGAATTTTGGAATTAAGAAACGTATTCAGGGAACTAACATGGTACGTAAATATGCTAATTAATTTTCTTTTTAAGGCAAACACATAATTATTAATCAATGCTAATTGTTATGCATCCTTAGGCTAGTTCTGTTCAAATTTGCCTGAAATTTATCTTCTTTTTGCATAAAGCTACTTTACCAAAGAGTGACCATTATGTTATATTCTTCCTGCCTTTCAAAGTTAGCTTACTTCTTAACGACCTTGCCGGACTTGACCACCACTCTCTTGGTAGTTACTTCGGGTTCGTCATCATCATCGTCTTCAAATTCCAAGCCAGTAGATTCTCCTTTTGGGGTATCACTGCTAAAGAAATCTTGAAGGGATCTCTCAGTGCTATCACTTACTCCAGCTCCTCCTGAAGATCCTGCCGTTTTGGTCTCTGTCCTTGCGGTGTAGGATGTTTTGGAAGGCGAACCACGGCTAGAATCCGAAGTGATGTACTGTCGTTTCGTGATGGTCACTTGGGGGGAGCTCATCGTAGCGCTTGCAGAGGAGGCCTGGATGCTGGTCATGGCCAGTTGCCTTTGGAGATTGTCCACTTGATAACGGTAGCTCTCGCAGCGGCTCTTGGAATCTTTCAATTGGCTCAGAAGTTCTTCAACTTGCGCATCTGCTTTGGTTCTTAACATCGATATCTGAGCAAGTTGGGCTTCTTTGGCACGGTTACAGTCTTCAAGAGCTGTTTCGACGCGACTCAATCTGGAAATTTAAAAGAATTCATTTATTATTCGTACGCATTACTACTTTTATTTCAAAACTTCTTTTTTATCACCTTACTGGAACCACACAACTTTGAGATTCTCTTCAAATTACTACTTACTGGACCCGAAGAATTACTTACTTGTTTTCCAGTTTAGTGATTTCTACTTGATATTCTGCTTTTCCTTGTTGGTTGAACTTGTTGTCATTGTCAATTTCGCTCATGCGGTGTTGCAGAACAGTGAGTTCATCCTCGAGCTCCTCGTTTCTCTCTCGAGTAAGGTCGTACTTCTCCTCCATTTCAGAGAGTTTCTTTTGCAGAGTGATGATGTCATCTTTGAGAGCATCGCTCTTCAAGGTCAAATTCTTGTTTTTGATCTCAAGTGCGGCAATCTTCTCGTTCAGCGCCTTGTTTTCGTTGTCTAGTCTAGCGTTTATCTTGTAAGCATTCAAGAGTTCCGCTTGGAGCTCGTTCTCTCGTTCTTGAGAGCGCTTGTAGGCGGCTTGCAAAACGGCATACGATGAAGAATCATCGTAGTCTTCGATGGTTGATTTGGATTGAATGTCGATTTCTGCCTCCAGTTGTGCTACACGCTTCAGGAGAACGTCGTTTTCGGCCTGAAGGTTATCCTTACCAAGTCGGCAATTATCAAGGTCATTCTGTAAATCGTGAATCTTCCTCTTTGCACTTTCGAAGTCATGGAACAGCTTGTTCTTGTCATTAGAAAGACCTTGGTTGGTGTTTTCAAGATGGTTGATAGTCTTCTGCATGGTGGCAAGTCTCTCTTCTAGTTTCTGCTTCTCCAGGCTAATATCGTCAAAGTTCTTCTGCAGAGTGTTGTACTTGTTCTGCCAAGATGTCGCATCAGAAGCTAGACGATCTTTCTCAGCACGTAGTCCATCAACATCATCGCCCATACTTGCGAACATATCGACTTCGGCTTCAAGCTGTCCTCCGGCAGCTTCGCGGATGACAGTCTCGGTCTCAACTCTTTCGTAGCGGCTTCTTGCTTCTTGCAGTTGGTTTCTCAGTGACTCTAACTCGATTTTCAATCTTGAGTTCTCCTCACGAGAGTTCTGAAGCTGACTGGCAAGCTCTGCTAACTGTGGCTCGGCTCTCAACAAATCACCCTGTAAGTCACGTTTTTCTGACATTACATTTTCCAACTCACTTCTTAGAACGGCTATTTCTTTCCTCAGTTTATCGTTGTCACCTAATAGGTTTTTGATTTCGTCTTCCAGGCGATCAACAGTGTATTTCCTTTCAGCGTGTTCGGCAACTTGAGCATCAAAGTTTTGCTGCAGGTCACGAAGTTTCTGCTGGAGTTTGGCAATTTCGGCCTTAAGAGCTTCGTTTCTAGTCTTGTTCTGATCAAGGATTCCACGCAACTGAGCTTGAGTTTTTGCTTCATTTTGAAGTTCATCCTCTAGAGCATTGATCTTGTTTTGCAGATTTTGCTTGTCACGTTGAAGTTCTCCCTTGGCATTGAGTGCACTCTGTAGGGCAGCTTCAAGTTCAGCTATCTTCTTGTAAGCATCCAAAAGCTGATGATTTCGAAAAAGACAACATTTATAAGTTTTGTAACTTGCGTTGATTATAAATAGATGGCCATGATTTGCATGGAATTGAAATTTTGATTAAATTTCTCTGTCTGCTCAAATCCTGGATGACAATGAAATTTATAGGTTTTGAGACACAAGTTATTAGTCCTTGATTTAATAAGACCTCGTGTAAATTGTCAATCGTAAAGAGGTGCCGCCTAATTCCCTATCGAAGCGTAGCCACTTTTGCTTCATGCCTCTTATCATTCATTACATTATGCAAATCAGAATTCGGTAGTTCTGATACAAGTGGGTCACACTGATTAGAGATTTTGATATATTTCAAATAAACAACTGAAGTAGATTTTTAAGGTTATGAAAATATGTACCTCTTTTTGCTGAGCTTCAATGTTACGTTGAGACTCTTCGTTCTGGGCTTCGAGTTGTGCAATCTTGTGTCTGGCATTCACGATTTCATCAGTCAAGTCTTTGATTTTGTTTTCAAAGGTTTCGTTATAGGTTTCTAAACGTGTCACTTTGTTCTTGAGGTTTTGTACTTCTTGCTCCAACTGAGCGTTCCTCTTTTTCCATTCCAAGGCCTCCTCAGCATCAACCTTTTAGATGCAAGCAAGACATGTAATTGATTATAATTAAATTATAAGTAAGAGGAAATGGTAACAAAATACTTAATACGAACCTTGTCTTTGGACTGCAGTTCGTTCAGAGCATCTTCCATTTCTTTGATTCTCTTATCTTTCCAAGCACTCTGACCTTCTAGGATATTCTTTTCGCGGTTGGTATTTGCAAGGTCGTTCTCAGTCCTGGTGAGTCTCTGACGCAGTGATGCCATCTCATGGTCTAAGAGCTCCTTGTCACTCTTTAACTTCTTATAGGCACCATCCAAATCTTTGTATCTTCTTGAGGATGAGATGTCAATATCAATAGCCATGCCTGAAGGTGGTGCTGATTGCACTTCACTGACTTGATTGGATACAATCACCAAATCACCCTGGAGTCTATCTTTCTCTTGGCGATGGCTTTCGATTTCGATTCGTAATTGAGAAATTGTTTTCTTGAGACTATTAATCTCCATCTTGAGGCGATTCTTATCGGCTTCTAGTGCTTTCACTCGGTTCTCCAAGTAGAAGATCTTCTGATTCTTGGAATTGAGCTCGTTTTGGAGCCTCTCAATATCCTTCAGTGCATTGAGGTATTTGTTCTTGAAGTCTGTGGCATTGGCATTGGCTGTGGCCAACTCTTTTCTAAGTCGATCATTTTCATCACGTGCAAGATTGAGGAAGTGCTCAAGTTCAGTAATTCTGGTCTCTTTTTCATGGATTTTGCTATTCAGCATTGCTACTTGATCAGCATACTCATCATTCCTTTCTTGAAGTTTGGCAATCTTCTGTTTCAGTGCAAATATTTCATTCTGCAATTGCTTCTCGTTGTTTTCGTGCCACTGCAGTTGATTGTCTTTGTCAGCAAGTTCCCTCCTCAATCCGTCGACTTGCAAGGCTAATTCACTTGCAGCCCGTTGTGCCTCAAACATGTCTTCCTTGGCCCTTACCAGCTGAGCACGAGTCTCATCCAGTTCACCACGAAGTTTTGCAATCTCTTGCTGAGATCTGTGGTAATCTTCTTCCATGCTTGCGATTTTCTTCTGCGCATTTATCAACTCGGCATTTAGGTTTTCATTCTCAGTTACTGCCGTTTGAAGCTTAAGCTTGACGTCACCCAGTTCTCTCCTGAGCTTGTGAAGTTCTGCTTCAAGATCTTCCTTTCGCTTTTTAGATTCAGCCAGCTGTGTACGAAGGGCGTTCAACTCCTGGATGAGCATGTTGTTGTCACGCTCAAGGTTATTCTTTTGAGTCCTCAAAGAGGCGATGATTCCAGGAGCATCGGTTTGGTCTCCCATTTGAGACAATTTAGTTTTGTATTCTTGAATCACCCGCTTGAGTTCCAAAATCTCGTCTTCTAGGTCTTTTATTTTCTTATCTCTGTTACCTAGCTCTGCCTGCAACTTGGAATTGGCATCCTGTAAACTTTTGTTCTGTCTTTCAAGTTTGTTGTACTTAGTCTTGAGGGATTCCAGGTCAGATCTCAAGATTTCTACTTCCATATCATCTTGAGAAGTCTCCACCACTTCCATCATATCCATAGTAATCCCAGATTCAACAGGTCTCTGGCTTTCAATACTTATGATTTGCTCTGTTGCTTGGTTCAACTTTTGTTGCAGATCAAATTCTTTCTCGCTGCTGATCTTGTGAGCAATGTCCATTTCGGCAACTCTTCTCTTAAGGTTGACGTTCTCCTCTTCTAGGCGTCTAGCTTTATCACGATGACCATCACCTGCATTTTCTATAATCGTTAGACGATCAGTCACCGAAGAATGAGACTTCTCTAGGTCACGAATTTTTTGCTGTGCAGCTTCGTAATCTGCTTCCAAACGTCGCATATTCTTCTTCAAGGAGTCAAGTTCTCTCTCTAGCTCATCGCGTTTGTTTTTCAGTTCTTCAATTGTACGATCTCTTCCTTCGATCTCTTGGATGTAATAATCTATCTTGCTCTTAAGATCGTTCAACTCTCGCTCGATGAGGTTCTTTTCCTCTCTAAGGGAATTGAGCTGTCTCTTCAAATCCTCTATCTTGTCATTTAAGTTCTCCTTCTCTTTCTGCAGGTCACGGATTTGTTGTTCAAGGACAGTGATCTTATTGGCGCTGGTTCTAAGATCCTCCAGCAGACGGTCTTTTTCTGCGGTAACTCTAGCAAGAAGATTTTCTAGCTCGTTGATCTTATTCGTCAGGTCAAGTATTTCTTGTTGAAGTCGTGCATTATCCTCCTTAAGATTCTCATTATCTTCCTTCACGGCGGCCATCTGTTTCTTCAGACTATCTAATTGTCCTTCTATGTATTCCTTGCTGGCGGTTAGACTGTTGATTGTGTTATCTTTTTCAGATGACTCTCTTTCCAAGGCATCGACTTCCAACTTAAGCTCAACAATCTTTTGTTGCAGATCAAGATTGTCATTTCGAGCCTTGTCCAAGCGGTCTTGTGCATCCTGGAGCTGATTCTTCAAGGATTCGTTTTCTTTTGTGATGCTCTCATTCTGTACTTCCAAGTCAGCAAGCTCGTTATTTACCTTCACTAATTCCGCTTTTAGTGCCTGCTTCTCCTTTTCGATGCGGTTTTTAAAGGCTTCAAGGTCTCGTACCTTCTTGTTAAGAGAGTTAACTGTGGCTCGAAGATCCACATTTTCTTTTTGGAGTTTGCGGTAGTCAGCCTCCAACCTTTCATAACGGTTTTTGTACGACTGGAGCTCTTGCTTGAACCTGTTCTCGCGGTCCTGACTTGCTTTGTAGAGAGTCTCGATCTCATAATAACGAGTATCGTGAGTAATACTAGCAGAATCTCTTTCTTCCCTTTCCTTATTCAAGTTGCTGATTGTAATTTCAAGTTTGCTAAGATTGAGGTTGGTGTTCTTGTAGGTTTCCTCTAGTGTCTTCAGTTTGCTCAAGGTACTCTCCAATTCGTTTTTGGTGTTCATCAATTCCTTTTTAAGTTTTGCTAATTCTTCATCAGCAGCTGCCTTCGCATTCTTGAGCCTCTCGATGACAACATCTTTCTCTTTGATTATCTTATCCTTGGCTTCCAGCTCTCTTTCCTTTTGCTTTAAGTCGCTCAGTACAGCAAGATAATCCTCCTTCAGTTTTCTGAGTGCTGCATTTAAGTCGTCAACCTCGATTTTCAACGTATCCCGTTCTTTCCTCACGCTGGCGAGTTGTCCTTCCAAAAGGGCTAGCTTATGGTTCTTGCTACTCAGTTCGTTGTCAAGGGCATTTCTTTGAGCTTTCAGACCTTTAATTTCGTTTTCGAGCTGTTCGATACGATCGGTTAGAGCTTTGTTCTTGCGCTCGAGCTCCTTCTTTTCCTCTCTTGCTGCGTCGGCACTTACATTAGCGGCTAAAACATCGCGTTTGGCGTCTTCTAAATCTTTCTGAAGCTTCTTGATCTTGTCGTTCAAGTCACTAATGACTTTGTCTTTCTTGGCTATCACCTGATTCAAAGCATCGTTCTGTTTCTGTTGTTGAACATTTGCTGCTTCCAAAGCTGCAATGCGTTCCTTTGCTGGAACAAGCTTATTATTGGCATCTTTCAACTGATCCTTGAGCTGCTGATTTTGTTTTCTCAAGGTATCTATCTGATTCTCAAGCTTTCCGATCCTCGTCTGTAGATCATAAAGATCATCCTCTGCCTTCTTCCTGTCAGAAACTGCAGCTTCAAGATCACTTTCGAGTTCATTAACCTTGCTTTGGGAGACAAGCAAGTTTCTGTTAATTTCGTCTCTCTCTCCTTCCAGTCTTTGGACTTCCTTCAAGAGATCGTCAATCTTCTCACCAGCTGCTTCGAGTTCAGCTTTGAGTCTATCAATTTCTTTTTGCTTGAGAGCATCTTTTTCATCAAAGCCTTTGACCTTGTTTTTGAGATCGAAGAGTTCCTTCTCCAACAACGCTACTTTTTCCCTTTCGCCTTCCAAGAGGCCATCCTTTCCTGATGCTGAATCCATAAAGTCACTATAACTGCTTTGGACAGTTTCAATCTTGTTGTTGACTACCTTGCATTCACTTTCGAGAACATTGATTCTTTGAGTGTGCTTTTCGATGTCGGTTACCAAACGGTTACATTCTTCCTCCTTGCTCTTCAACTGTATCAGCAGCCTTCTTTTCTCGTCTTCACTGGATTGGAGCAATGACTTGGTATGCACTAGATCAGCTTTGAGTTCTTCCACTTCTTTTTCCAAACCAGCAACTTGATTCTTCAGGGCTTCGATGATTACATCCTTTTCAAGAGAATCTTTTGTGGCCTCATCAGCTCGGCGGACTGCGTCGCTCAGTTTGTTTTTCAAACGCTCGATCTCATCTTGAAGCTTGTCGACCACAGATTGGTGATTCTTTGAATCTTCTTCAAAAACAGCACATTTGTTAAGAGCGTCCTGGAGCTCTTTTTCCAGGCGGGCAACTTTCTGGCTAAGAGCCATTACTTGCTGTTCGTAGTCCCGTTTTTCTTTCTCAGCAGTGTCGTACGCCGACTCAAGCTCTGAAATCTGCTTGTCCCTGTTCTGAAGTTCCTTGTTAAGGCGTTCGATTTCATCTTCCATGTGTTTTGCCTCGTCTTCAGCCATTTGAGCTCTCTTATTTGCATCGTTTAAGTCGCTTTGCATTTCCTTTGCCTGCTCTTCAAGAATGTCATTCTTGGTGTTTAGTTCTTGAACTTCATTTTCTAGAGCATTTATCCTGTCTTCGAGTTGGCGGATGGTGTTTTTGAGGTCATCAATGGTTTTCTGTTTGCGGTTGTTATCATTCTTGTATTTCTCAGCGTTCCTCTGCGCATCAGCAAGAGCACTTTGAAGAGCAACGATCTCTTTCTTTAGCTTAGACACTCTGTCCTTTTCAGAATCGAGGTCGGCTTTGAGCTGGGTCTTAGCTTTTTGAGCAGCATCAAGCATTGCTTCAAGATTTGCATTCTTGCTGCGCAGTGAGTCCACTTGTCTTTCCAGATCATCTCTGGTATTCTCACTTCTTTCCAAAGCAATCTTTAGGTCTGAAATTCTCTTTTCCAAGGGTGCTAGGTTCTGCTTCAGTTCATCTCTTTCTTTTGCTGTTATCTCATAAAGCGACTCCAAGTCATTTACCTTGCCTGACGCACCACCCAGCCTAGAAAGGAGACCATCAACTTCAGAGACAGACGACTCGTACGTCGATTGCAGTTGGACGTGCACAGTTTTAATATTTTCAAGCTCTGTTTCGAGTTCACGGACACGCGAACGATAGCGAGCGACTTCACTCTCCAGCTGCTTTATTCTGCTGTTTGCTCTGGCGACCTCGTTCTCTGCTGCAGTGAGTTTCTTCAAGGTGACTGAAAGCTCACGCTGCAAGTCTCCATTTTCAGTCTTCAAGCTTTCGACCGTCGTTTCGAGTTCTGCAATTTTCTTTTCAGCATTTCGAAGATCACGCTCTAGATTCTGACGGTTCTTTGTTTCGATCTCAGCCTTCAATTGAGCTTGGCTTAGTTCGTTCCGAAGCTGTTCAAGCCGATCTTCAAGATCTGAATTTTTCTTCTCCAGAGCTCTTATCTGCTTGTCTTTCGTTCCAACCTCATCACGAAGTCTGTCAGCCACTTTCTTGTTGTTCAAAGCATCAGTGCGATATTCATTGATAGATTCTTTGGTCCTCCTCAGCTCATCTCTCAGCCTTTCAAGTTTATCTTTCAAATCGTCTCGCTGTTTCTGTGCATTCTGGAGAGATGCCTCGTACTTTCTTGCCCTCAAATCAGAATCCCTCCTTGCTGCCTCTAGGTCTCTGATGGCCTTGTCATAGTCTCCCTGAAGCCGAGAGAGTTTAGCTACGAGTGACGCAATTTCATCACGTAATGCTTCCTTCTCATCGCTTGAGCTCTTGATTGTCGTCTCGTACTCGGAAATCTCCTGGCGAGCCAAGAACAATTCGTCTTCATCTGGAGCAGATTGAACAATGGTTGTTGAATCACTGCTGATGATCATTTCTTGGCTCATGCTTTCGATTCTTTTTTGAAGATCAAGTTTATCGGCACGGAGACTAGCAATCTCGTTGTTCTTTTTGCTTAGCTCACGCTTAAGCACTTCGTTTTCGGCTTCCTTATCTATAAGCCTTCGCCGAACCAACGCAAGTTCATCGCTTAGTCTCTTGTTGTCTCCTTTTGACTCTCGCAACTGGTCTTCGAGAGCGCGCTTTTGCCTACGGAGATTTTCAATTTCCAACTGCAATTTGCGCACCTGTTGATTGAGAACAATTTTAAAAGTCACTGATTTGTTTCCTTTCTTGATTTATGTTGATAACCCAAGTAAAGACAAGAAATCTTCTAGGCTTTATAGTTGCCATTTCCGTCCGTCCGTTCGTCCGTTCGTCTGTCTGTACGTCAGTCTGTCTGTCTGTCTGTCCATCTGTCCGTCCATAGTGTCAGTCTGAATGACACCCTGATGGACCCAGCATTAACAATCTGGGTTTGTGGAGATTTGTTCTGTCTGTCCATTTTTCTGTGTTAGTGTGCCTCTGTTTGCCAAACTATTTGTGTCAAAGTGCGCGTCTTTCCGCCAGAAATCTGTATGCTCTGCGTGATTTGTATACAGCTATTTCAAAAAGGTTGACAGGGCGAACGGTGAACGGTGATTGGCGATTACACCGACCAAAAGAAACTGCGGAGCAATAAGAATTTCTTGGTATTCATTCCTTAAATACCTAAACAGTGCCTGCACCATTCAGCGAATACCCTCAGTAGGCACTGTATAAATATTTAAGAACTAAATATAAAGAAATTGTTATCGTTCCACATGCAGTTCCTTTTGATCGTGCCAATCACCGATCGCCTCAAGCATGTAAGGCAGCGTCTGAACCCAATTATTGACATACAAGTTATTTTAGCTGTTCTCGTTTAGTATTTAACGTAATGACTTGAAACTTCGCTCATGGATAGAGTTTGGCGCAACGAAATAATTAAACAATTTTTATGGAGGGATACGTGTGTCACGTGACCCGAATTTGCATATTTTTTCGAAGATGGTTATTGTAAAATGGGGTGGCCAATTTTAAGGTTCCAGACGCATTTATGCCTTAAATGCATTTCAATCTTCATTCAAATGAAGATCCTGTTTGTAATGATTGACATCACTTAATTGATAAGGAGATATTAAATTAAACAGGTCACGTAACTATAAACATCCCTTAATAAAACCTTAAACAGTTTTGTTAATCATCCATTTCAAACGGATTCTCACTTGTCATGCAATGACAAACAATCCCCTGTATTTAGCTTTAAGAGGTTCCTTATCCTCAACACCCCATAATTTTTGACATTTATTATATCACGGTGACGTCATAGATCACGTGATCATATTGCTTTGAATCCTTATCAATTCAAGACCTCTGTATTAATTATTCTAAAAGTTTTTATTCGAAAGAAAAAAGAATAACCAAGTTACAACAGAAAACGTCTAAAACTTCGCGGGGAGTATAATCATTTCATTAAGACCCAGCCTTAACATGCTTGAGGCCATTCGCCGTTCGCCCCGTCAACCTTTTTCAAAATAGCTGCACAGGTTGGTCTGCATCGCGTATTTGTGTGCCAGTGCCAAGGGTGCATATCACTTGAAAACTTTCAGCGGGATATTAGTTAATGATGCTTCAAATGATGTGCAGCAATGAAAGTGTATGTGTTTGGTGACAGCATTCGTATGACAAATAAGATGTCCTCCACTTGATTGAGTTGTGCGAAAGTGACAAAATAATGATTCAGTATTATCTAATGCAAAAAGCAGTCACGCAGGATGTTGTTTTTGATATTAAAGATAACAGGAAAGCTATTTTCTCCTGGGCTAAAAAATTGACAAAATACTTTTTGGTCGATTTCGGCTGTCTTTTATTGCCTACATGGTATTTCTCTATTTTTAGACCATTCATACTTTAAGGACACTCTCGTCTTTCCGTTTCTAAAATCAGCCCATAACTATCAATCTTTATCCTCTATCAACTCTCATCGTGAATCCTTCTGTTCCAAACAAATAGATTCATATTGCAAGCATCTGTTACAGGGTAACCGAAGCCTTTTCTAGACAATATTTGAAATACAAGTGATAATTTTTCGTATTTTATTTCAGTCTCCTTGGTCTGTGGTCAAAGGCATCCTATGACCCTTTACTGAGCTCCAAAACACGCCGTAACCTATCCGGCTTGGCCGCCAAAGTAGTGACATCGATTACTCTTTAAATGAATAGAAGCCCTGCTAGATAAGGGTCTCTGACGCAAATGGCGATCCTTAAACTGTCAAAAAAGGAATTCCCAAGTAATATTCAAATTGCTAGAGACTTTTTAGGGCCTGGCGCTACAGATGTTCAAGAGTATTGAATTCTGGATTCGTTTGACATTTTCTGTGAAAGAACAGCGTCTAATTTGAAGATAGTTCCAGAAAACATTGACATAAGTCTGGAAAAAATTATGAAAAGCTGTTAATGAAAATACGAATTTTAAAATGCATTGAAACGACTAGGGTTTTGTAAATAAAATATATTGTTTCGGGGATAAGAACTTATGAAAAAAGACTTTTCAGACCAAAAAACAAATTTCCACAGTCTGGAAGTCTGGAAATGCAATAAATAACAATTAAGGAATGTTTCCCAGATGAACAAAACACGGTTTCCATCGTGAGTTGTTTTTATTACTTTGGCTTGGACAGGTTAACCTTTCGCGATATTCTGGATTTAAAAAACAAATTGACTTGTCTGGTTCGGCCTAAATACATGATCTAATTGAATTTAAGTGCGACCAAAGGCCAAAAATCAAATTACATCTAGAGTAATGTATATTTTATGATGAGAGAGCTGAAATCATGTTGCCTATTATATGTTATATATTGGTAGGTTTATTAATTTTAGTTTTGCCCAACGAGAAGTAGACTTTTGTACATTATGCTAGCATTTTTTCGAGTATTTTAGTGAGGCAAAAGCATTAAGCATTATTCGAGCATTTTAGTGACATTTTCACGGTTTTTGTTTTCCAGAGAAAATAAAAATAAAAATATTTTTTTAAGAGAAAATGAAGACTCACCCTAATACAGCCGAGTGGAGACTGAGGAGAAGTCAGCGGATGGTGATCTAAAGGATTATTTTTTGCTGTTTTAAAACTATTAACTTGTATACGTTGTTGTTATACCGCTTATACGTTTTTGTTAGCGTTAACACCCTGTTAAAACGTTAGAATTAATAAAAAAAGCCTCTGTATAATGAGCAATCCGACTATTTCAGTGACTTTTTTGGGGGGATAGGAAAACTGGAGCATAAAGGTGGAGCATTTTACAGTGCGACTACTCCAACCAAGGCCACCCAAACAAATTTTCATGTAAATTATCCAATCACGATTGAGTAT
>JAAAQI020123351.1:0-15242 GCA_011800005.2 Stichodactyla mertensii
ATTTAGTGGTCCCAGACTGAAATTGTTACCCACAACCACTTCCTGATTCATTACTGGGATAAGGGTAAAACAAGGGGATAAGACAAAAAAAAATGAAAGACCTATCAGTTACCAAAACAATTTTGACTCCCCCTTAGATTTATAATAACCGAAATTCTCCTGTGAGCCCCACTTTACCTTTGTGTTTTCCAAGGCCCCAATCCAACCCCCCCGCCCCCCTCCTCGAAAAAAATGAGCACTTTTCTCCTTAGAGGGATTGAGATGGAAAAATGATCGAGGAAAAATAACAGTCTCAAATACAATGCCAGCAGTTGTATTTCAAAATTACACTCAAGAACTCCAATCTATATCTCGTTAAGTCGAATGTACACACCTTCTTTTAGTTTTATCCTTAATCTTTGATGCAAACCTTTCACGACATTTGATAACGTCTCCTGTTCAGACTCCATGTTTATGCGCCTGCACTAAATGGTGCACAGCTGTGAAGCGAAAAGAGCATGAGCAGTAGGGATTGGGAGTGATATTTTCCCAGAATGCAGTACGATTCAATATGGCGGTTCTTCATGAGTAGAGGGTGTAATTATCCTATTCTTATTGGAAATTTATTTCTCCATAAAAGATAGAAGCGCAGGTGCGATAAAAGTTAATACTTTTATTATCCATACCCCAAAGAAGCTCAAAAGACAGATTTTAAAGAGTTACGTCAATCAATCGATGCACAAAAGAACGAATGAAAGAACTTTTCCAATGAGATTTTCTCCCAAATTGATTGACTTGGGCGTAATTTCATTGGGCTTTTTCGTTTGCAGTATATGTTAGGTGAGTAGATTGTGGCTCAGAATTCGAGTTAATCTACAAAAGAGTGCTTTTATTTGTTAGAGTTAATGCCACTGTTGTTTCATGCTCGCATATCGATGAAAATTAATCATAAATTAGGTCTATAGCTAATTCAATTAACGTTGTCGCTGAAAAAAAGCCTAAAAGCTTTCATTTATCTTTTGTTTACCAACAAACTTCGCTGTAGGCTACCTAAGAACTAAGGAATATATGTCCAAGTTGTGGAATTTGCAAGCATACGAAGAGTTTCTTATTGTAATAATGTCTCGGTGAAAAAAATTTCATGATTCCGCTCTCAAAGCTTTAGGCTTTAGCTTTTTTCAGTGACAACGTCAAGTGAATTAGCTATATACATTGTGGAAAGAATGTTTAGATGTGATTGGATGATCGTACAACATTTGACTTTGGTTTTTTATTTAATTTATAGTTGAGAACCAGGGTATCAGTCACCATACCTTCAAAATGCCTCCTGAGATAATGGGAAGACTAAAGAAGTCTTCCTCTTTGCTGTCAATCCTTATGTTTTATATTGGATCTGGCATTGGGATCTACAAGCGTTGGCACTACCATTCAACAGACTTGAGTTACCTATTTCTTATCATAATCCTTGCACTTGCAGTCTTAGTATCAGTAGTTACATATCTTTATGGTTATAAGGATTTCAGTAGAGGATTTTCACAGTTCTGGATTGGTGTAGTCTTTAGTGTGCTATCATTCACTGAAATTGCTTATGACCACTTGATGGTGTCTTTGGAAGACCTGGACTTAATAGACATATTGGTTTTAGCTAGCGTCGGCATCTATTGCTTTAGAGTATTGATGGAGCGGATTTGCAACTTGGTTACCTATGAAGCTTCTTGTATTACAAGTGATGAATTCCTGCTACTGTTTGGTTTTCTTGCTGGTTCCACAGGAACAGCACAGTTTGGATCAATTCTTTTGTTATTAGTAGCTCTAACAGTTCACCTTGTAGCATTTAATCTCAAGTCAAGCTTCTGTTTACTCTCCAGCATCGTCTTTTGCATCATTTCAGGACTTTCTTTTTTTAAGGCAGCCAAACAAAAGTGCAACCCATTTTGTATTTCCGCTTTTGCTATCCAAGTGACATTTTCAGCCATATTGGACCTTTATTTTTCAAAACTTTCTCTTTTGGAGTCCTGGAAGAACTTAATTATGCAATCAAAATGCTACCATCGCTTGCAGATTCTGGTTATATTAATCCTTCAAGGAGCATACTTTGTGTTCAGTTTCCAAGGGACTATGGTGGAAAGTGTCTCCTTTTACAAACTTCCCATTTTTGTTTTATGTTCTGTTCCTTGGATTGTATTTCATTTTATGTTTCTCATAACATCCTGGGGATTTGTTTCCAAGATTGAAGAGTGTGCATTAGTATTGAAAATACAAGGAGAAATAACAGACAATAACATATCTGAAATCATGGCATCCAAGGGAATCAGACATTTCTGCCTGGTCTCTCAGATTGTATCATTCTACACCATCTTGTCGACTTGTCTTCTGGCGGCAAGTGCATGGCAGAATGACAACCCAATGTTCTTAGGCCTCTTCCTTATTGTTATACCAATTGAGTCAATCATGTTCGACATCATTTCAAAGCTTGGAAAACTAGTCGGAGGCACAGCCACTGGGTATGCCCTGATTGCACCTGCACACAAGTATAGCCCCACAGGAGATGTTACTATTCTACCACAGAATGGATTTCAAGCCATCAACAACACAGCTATGGAACTGATAAACATTGTATCCAGATTCTTTGCAAGTCATATGATACACAATTTTGGAACAGATTTTTCAACCAGTGGTATCTCTGCTGAATATGCAAAGGGCAAAATCCAGTCATTTTTTGAGCAAAGAATCCTTCCAGGTTTGAGTTACGACACCTACATTTTGTATTACAGTGGACATGTTCATGAAAATGGAAACTTTGCTTTTATGGATGAAAAATCATTGGAATTCAGTACCATTTTAAAATGGTGGAGAGAGAAGAACTCTAATACTGGTGCAAGGCTGATACTTTTTCTCGACACAGCTCATTCTGATAAATGGCTCAAAGACCTTTGGGGTGTAACTCCAGACTTCATTGCTATTCAAACAGGGAAACTTCAAATTATTTATGATCCTGAAAAAGGAAACAGTTATCCATTGGGAGAATTAACAAAATTGCTCTTGGAATTTGACTCAGAGGATTCCAAACCAGAGGTTAATTTAAGTAAAAAATATGATAAAGTAAAGCCTGCATATGGGGTGACAAGAAACTGGTGTTGCTTTAAATTTCACAAACCTACTGTTGAAGACATTGCTCAGCACATTGAAGATCACTTTCCTCGTTTCATGAAGCCTGTGACCAAACTGTTCACTCATTTGCCATGCAACACTAACATAACAGGTGTGTTTGATTGGTTGTTTGACAACTGTCGAAGGCTTAAAATGAAATGGTTTCTGCCAAATGTTTTTGACACTGGCCATGGATTTAAACTAGTCAGATGTTAGAGTTTCAATACATTCTGTTTTGCATTAATTTTAACCAGTGGATTCCAAAGTTGTTTCCTATGAAAATTGAAAACTCTAGTTCAAACCAATGGGACAATGGGGCAAACATTTGAACTTCCTAATGATTTTTATAACCTTCTGGTCAAAAGTAATGTGAAAAATGCTGTAATGCAGTAGTAAGTATGATTGGAGTGGATTTACACCTATTTTCAAAATTACATGACCCAGACACTGAGTGGTGACTGCAAAAGTCTGGGTTTTTGGCTTCTGCCAATCAAAGTTTCAATAGTCTGAGTTAGTAATTATTTTAATTGATGGAAGCCAAAATCCCAGACATCTGGAATTGGCTAGATCACGTAATTATGAAAATAGGTGTGAAACAACTGAACATAATCAACATTTGGTACAAACTTTAGTTTTTTGATTTGTTCTTTAGCTGAACAAGCAAGTTTTTCGACTAGTGTGTATTGCTAGATGATCATGATACTGTAGGTCTATAAGAAAGTAAAACTTTAGATATAAGTCATTACTACAGTAGTAATAGAGTCAAAAGAAAACAATGGAACTAGCTAAACCTCCATTCATAAAGTATGGAAATAAATAATCATAATCATACATAGGAATGGTCCATAGGAACTTTGTCAGTGTCCTTTGCTCAGACTGTAATTATCAGAGAACAAAGACAGGGTGGGAGGAGCTCCTCTTCCACCCTGAACAGAGAACTTTTTGCAGATGCTGATTGTTCTTTGATCCTCTTGGGAGTAGCTGCACAAAAAGTCATTGTGATACTTGGTACTAACAAAAGAATCTGACAAAATAATCTTTGTTGTTACATGAAAGCAAAAAAAAATGAATTTGCAATTGCCATTAACGTTTAAAATTAAGTGAATACATGGTAACCACATAACAATAAAAATAGAAGATAACAGTTGAAAGAGTACGGTATTTATTTTTAGTTAGATACTAAAATCATGTACATTGTCATAGTATTTACAACATGAGAGCTGTAGTGTTTGATACATTTTTAGTATTTTTAAGTTAAAAAACTGTAAATAAAATTGAAATAAATTAGAAGGTTAAAGCTCATCATGAATAAATTTCCATTTTAATATAAATGAAAGTTGTAGCTGTTCATAAATAACCTTAAAAATATTATTTCTGTGACAAAAATTGTTCAATCTCCAAAACTATTATGACATAGCTTATTGGGAGAATCAATGAATGCCTTACGTACCCTGATAAATAGTTTTCAGTATTCCTTTGCTAAAGCATATGTACAGTTCAAGTAAAAAAATCATAACACAGCATTGCCATCAATTATGTGCAAAGCACTCTGACAGACAAAAATCATCAATTTTATTGAACTTTGAAACACCCTCTGGGCTGATCTAAGCCAGGGCATGGCTAACTCATAAACCAAATTGCAGGGTTCGCACTGCTCCTGGAATTCCTGAAAAACTCCTTGAATTTTGAAAATTTTTTCTAGGGCCCTGGAAAACTCCCAGTAATTTTCTATTAGTATTAGGTTAAATATTAGAAAAATCAAAATTTTTAAATTATCTGACATGAAATTTCAAAGTTAAGGGTCCTGGAATTTATAAATTTATACCCTGGAATGACTCCTGGAAAACACCTGGAATTTTATCATCTCCTAGTAGTGCGAACCCTGGAATTGGAATTTAGCATATTGGGTTTCATGAAGGGAGGAAACCAGAGAACCCTGAGAAAAACTTTGAATCAAGGAGGAAACTCAACAAGAACTCAACTCGTATTATGAAAAGCTGAGTCCAGGAATCAAATGTGAGACCCCAGAGATGAGGCAAGTGAATGACCTGCCCCTATCTATCTACACCACCTTTGATTCCATAATAAAATAGGCCTATAGTACTTTGACCATGTTGACCTTTCCTTTGATGCTGTGTCTATGAGCACTTTGACTTTAAAATAAAATCTACTGTAACGTAACCAAAATGATATATTTTGTTCATCAAAGTGTTGAATTACATGTAGTTCTCCATCAATAGAATATGGTTCTTGTCTTATGGCATGGCAGGTCTGTAAACTTTTCCACCTTTTCCTTTGCAAAGTCCCATAGGTAGAAATCAATTATAACAGAGTTCAAGCACTGTGCAAACTCCTTGGAAGACTTGCAAGCAAACTTTTTGTCATTAAGTGCCATTGCCCTGACTGCCTGGTATATATTTTCTACAGCCCAGATAGAATTACCTCTGATTTCCATTTCTAGACGGTCACCAGCTGGGATGATTTCACCTATTTTGAGCTTTGCCATTAAGGGCAGTGAATATTTCAACACCTCAAGGTGCAAGAGAGCTTGAGGAACTTTATAATCAGCAAACATTGTAATGACTTCAATGTCATTAAACATTCCCCATGTCTTCCCCTCAAAACAGGCCCATATATCTGCTATCAGGATTTGTGCACGTTTATAAAAGGAAACTCTCTTATTGTTGTATATTCCCTCATCTTGGAAACCTTTGAATGAAGAGGATATCAGTTGCAGCAGTTTTTGGGCACTGTGATTGCACTCTTTAATCATGTTGGCAAAGGAGCCTTGAAACTTTTCTAAAAGAAATTTTCCTGCCTCATTGAGAATTTCAGTTCTTTCTTCAAGTATTGGCATTTCTGTAGAGGTTTCAGATCTGAAAATGTGTTTAAGTTGGCTGGTTGTGATTTTTGCAAAGAAGGATGGCTTGGTAAGCTGAATACCTTCCTGAATACGAAAGAAGTTTAATTAATATATAGATATTCACAATTAGATATCTCTACATACTTGTACCCTTTTAAGTTTTTGTCTCCTTAATGCATCAGTCAATGCACCACCTTTATGCACCTCCACACCCTCCCCCCCCTACCCGCCAACCTGGGCATGACTGGGGACTTGGGATTTGGTCTGTAAAAATGGGAAAATGCCCTCACCTCATAGGGGAATGTTGTTGATTCAAAGTCTGGCATATTCTTCTCTTGTCCAGTTTAAATTGGCCCTGGTTAAGAGACCAGGGAGGCTAAAGATATTAGGGACATTAAGATTGAGGGTTTTCCTGATTACCTGTGAACATCAAACGTCAAGATGTCATGTATTCTCATGCCTGCTATCAGGTGTGCCACTTGCAGTTCATGTTCTTATGGCAAGAATGCTGTTCAGAGGTATGTGATTTACTGCAGAGTTTTTTGCTCTGTAATGTTCTAAACATGCATTCAAAGCATACAAGAAGTATTTATTTTATCTTAAAGGCCTAAGTTCATTTTTTCCCCAGGTTTTACAATCACTTAGCTTGTGAATTTTAACAATTAAACCAAGTGATACAAAGTGAATGAAAAGAAAACATGGTGGTCTCTATGGTACTTGTTCAAAATAAAAGAAAACTCTCTTTTTCTCAATTTTTTTGCACAAAACCTATAAATTTCTTTTGAAAATAAAATATAACAATCTTATCTTACGTGGTTTTTATTTTCTTTAGATGCCTTTTGTTGGCGAAAGTGGTATAAGTGTTACAGTGCAAATCGAAAAACCATGGGCACTTAGAAATATTTCACGAATTTTTCTTGACCAATCAGAAACATAGTTGTTATCTTTCCAAATGGTGTAAAGGCTAAAAGGCTCACTAGTTGTTATCTTTGTGGTAAAAAAAGAGCAATTTCTGATTGGTTAAAAACAGCAGAAACATTCCTGAAATATTTCTAGGTACCCACAGTTTTTTATTCACACTGTAACATCAATCTTAATGTACAACATCATAAATACGACAAACAGCAAACTGCAAATCACAGTTTGGATAAAATTCATGAACCTTGATCTTAATGTCTTTATTCCTTACTTCTGCTGGCAAGGATTCAAAAGAAAGTGAAGGAGGTACATTTCATTACCCCAGTTGTGCTTGGGTTGGGGGTTGGGGGACATTGAATGGTGCATTATAAATACACTCAACAAAATTACTTGATTCTGATTGGATGAGAGGAGTACAATAATTAAATGGTTTATTGTACTCATCTATAGAGTACCAATTAAAGTGCCTATCAACCTTCTGACAATATTCTCAGCATTGATTCTACATGGGGTCAGCTGTTGAATGTCCCAAAAATATTATATAGTTTGAGTGATGCGTCTTGAAGTTATAAAGGTTTTTTTCATCCATATGCTAATGACTGTGACGTCAAGGCAGTCTTTCATCTTTGTTTGTTGTTCCTTGTACTCAGGAACGCTAACTACCATGCCAAAATTAAGAAACAATAATTTTTATAAGAGCATTGGGTAAAACAGTGATGCTTTCAAATTTCAATTTCTCTGTTTTGGAAGAGTTTCGTATATTAAATGATGACTGCATTGACGTCACACATTAGCATATGGAATAGAAAAACCTTCATAACTTAAAAACGTATCACTCAAACTATATAATTTTTTTTGTCATTGAACAACTCACCTCATGTAGATTCTATACTGAGAGCATTGTCAGAAGGTTGATAGGCACTTTAAATTTATTTAGCTGTTAAATTTATATACTGGTACAAAAATATTCCCAATACAAATAAAAAGTTGCATTGAACTTATCTCCTTTTGTATTTCAATGTTTTTTTTAAACAAATTAGCAAATCAACCAGAAATACACATGCTAGTGTTCTACAGATACTTACCTAGAAATGAGTAATTTTGTTAAGTGTATTATAAATCGAATAATCTTTCTAAAGGTTGGTCCAGTTTTGAGAATTTTCAAAACATCACTTGTACCTTAATGACGAATAATTCAATTGCCTATACAACTTCTTCTAGCATATTTTATAATGCTTGGAAAAAACCTCCTCCATTTTCTTGGGGGGAAAACTATGAATGTCATTGAAAGAAAACATTAAAAATTTCCCCCTACCCCCACGCCTTGACAAGAGTGTAGGTGATCAAGTGGGGAGGGGTAGGGAATGAAATAAATAGCCCATCCCAAAGAACTTATTTTCGCACAAGCTAATGTTGTGATAGCTAAACTTACACGCCATAAATAATGTTTTCACTTAAATAAATCGTTTCTTACCTTTAAAGCTCTATTTATCCCAGCACAAAGGGCCCAATAACCTTGGTAATCTTTTCCCTCGTAGTTCACTATCCATGGCTCACACTCATCCTCTGTCCAAAATGAAAAGTTCAAACAGTCAAGGACAAATATCCAGTCTACCGTCTCTTTAGTCATCTCCTTAGGATGTAATTCATGCTCCTTCCAGACTTTAAAGCTATATTTGTTCGTCTTTAGACACTCGAATATCATTTTGGACGCTTTGTCGACGCCATATTGGCAAATAGACACATCTTTGCTGTGTGATGAAATCAAAGCGGCGGAGCTTCGAGGGCAAAGAATCGAAATATTATCCTCCATTTGCGTTGCATTAACTGAACCACACTGATGTACGATAGAAATGATACCGAATTTAAATTTTACAAAGGAATTTTACACGTTCAGTCGAAAATACTACAACCACGTGTAATTTACGCTATCAATTTCATCACACAAGGGATAAAACCTTACCTCTCCTGGGAGGCGAAAGGAGCTTTTGCTCCTCCCTGTATCACCAGTGGAAACCAGAGTGAGTGGAAACGTAAAACGGACTGAATTTTACGGTAAAAATGTCGTTTAATAAATAAGATTTAATCACTATGGCTAGATTTTTAGAGATATTTCAAAAATAATTTAATACATATTTGATATTGATTTTATACAGCAAATATCAAGAAGGGGCGGGGACGGGTCGTCGTTACCCCGGATTATCAAAAATTCTCCCGTGCTACTTTCAGTATTCCGACTATAAAACAGGATGTCAAAAGCTTTAATTTCATTTTCGAAGGGCTTTTGGGAGGCAAGCTCGAACTGCTAAACTAACAAGTCGAAAGTGTATGAAAAGTTGGATTTGTGAACACTTATTTCACAGACCTGGTCAAGGGCACGTGACTTGTACCCTTGTCCTTGTTCTTGTTTAGGTAAACAAAGACGTTAAAGAGAGTTTGCTGTGTATATGGCCGAGTCAAGCCTTGCTGTTCTTCTATAAATTTGAAGCAAGGTTTCTCAAAATTAGTTGGATGAAAAACTAAGAGACAAATCTTAAGGGCTTATGGATTCTCTAATGCTTGAGTAGTCGAGAAATCTCCAGGAGACAGGTCGATAAATTCATTCAACCTTGGGTTAAATTTGAAATATTACTTCAAGCTGCAGGTAAGTCTCTACCGTTTACCAGTATGATTGCACTCGTTTCTTTTAATAACTGGATTACATTTTGTAAAGATGGATCAAATGTGGCCTTATCAATTCGCTTCATCGGCGAAACGCTGGAGCGTGTAACGATCATAAATTCAATAAAATTGCATTGTAGTTGTTTGAATGTGATTAGTGATTTTGAGTTCTGCGATTTTGATGAATCCTTCCTTCTCATGCTTGTAGCTTTGGGATGTCAAGATATAAGCTTAAAGGAAGAAAAAGATAAGCTTACTAGACGATGGAGTAGATCTTTATATAGTCATAACAAAAACGTCGCTTTTATACATATAAATTCACACAATGTACTCTCATTCATGTATTTCGAGGTCGTAGTAGTTAAAATCATAATTAGTCTATAAGATCTTAATTCATGGTACTTTAGGCTTTAATGATAAATTTTCACTGCATGTTTCTGAGCTTGAAGCTATTTTCACATCATTTTAATGGCCATAATGTTTATATAGCTAACTTTTAATACATGAAGTCACACAACGGTTCCCTTGTTTTCCTAAATACTTTGTTTAAAAACAAATGAGATCAAATCCTTTGGTTTGAGTGTCAAACAAAGAAACAACATCCAAAGAAATTTACAGTCTTAATTAAGTTTAAGTGCTTTTGTCGTTGCATATACTTACAAATGATAAGATATTGTTTGCACGTCGACCTATCTCTAAAGCTACTAACGGTTTGTTTCGGATTGATAATATAAAATGCCGATAATGCGATTCCCGAAGTACTATAATTCTTAAAAAGATCTTTCTTCTGGATGTACTGTTTTTTAAAATAACTTCTTAACAAAGGCCACAGACAATTGAATAGTATCTAAGTTTAGCCTCTTGACTCTTTGCCTTGCGCTGGATATAAATGTTATTGTAAAGAAGTAACTTAACACCGTACTATATGTAATATATTTATGCCTACTTTAACGTGCTCATTTTGTTCCTATATTAGGCTTAAATGGCATCCTACAGAGATGTCTCCGTTTATCACGAAAGGAATCCCTCATGGCGAGACTTTGATGAACATCATTACACCCATCCACATACTGGTTATTCTGAAGACTCTCTTCATCTTTCCTATGATGGACATCAAGGCTACCTTGAGGAAGAAGGAAGAGATCTTGAATATATTAAATACAGAGATGCTAGCCCAGAACCGAGAGATCAAGATTTAAGGAATGATAGGTTATATGAGGTGAGTAATAACAGGCTCTTTAAATATAAAATACAGGTACAGCCTTTCTGTTTGGGCATGTCACATGTGATCCATAAGTACTAGAGCTTAATTCTGCACAGATCAAGTTTAGTTGTTGAGGGAGAGAGAGAGAGAGATTGTACTTGGAGTGGACTGAAGTCAAAAATCAGCCACCCCCAGTTTAGATAATTGGTGAAACTTAGATCTCTTCTTCCTTTACCAAAGTTAATGGGGTTTGTTGGGTTCAAGGGATTTGTGTATGTGTGTCTACCAAAACATAAAATATTGCCTGAAATTTCTAAAAAGAAAAGGTAAAAATCAGATGCAATACCTTTTGAAAGCTTTTTGTCCTGGTAAAATACTGTTGTTGTCACTACAAGGTTAACATAGCAGAAATCTTTGAGGATGCAATGGCATTTCTTTGCACGATGGTCATAGTAGAATTTAATAATAAATTGAATGACATCAGAGTCAGATTCATCCCAACAAAGCAAAAACTTCATGACCCCTTAAAGACAGTTATTCCACCTTTGTATGCATATTTTTTTGTGATTTCTCCTTCTCAATGTTATGAATTTTTGATGGTGCCCTTCATTCTTGCCAGACCCCCCTGGCATAAATAAACTTAATGAATGTTGTCTTGGACATCCATCTGTTTCAAAAAGGGTTGTCAGTCAGCGATGTGAAATTTGAAATCTCAGTGTGAGAGAAATTGAGGGCACATTAATCCATAAATCCAATTTTAAATTAATTTTTATTTTCAAATTAACTTTTATCTTTTAGTAGCATAATGAGATAAATTGCCAGTGCAGATCATCACCCCAAAGGTAGCAATTTACTGACTTCAGACAACTAAAAGATAAAATTCTAATTTGAAAAAAAACTTAATTTAAAAATATTATGGATTATATAACAATGCTTTGCAAATCATACCCTCAATTTTTCTTGCACTCGGATTTCTGATTTCTGATCTCCAGCTGTCAACCTTTTTGAAATAGGTGTATGTGGTATATACATACCTCATCTGTTAAGAGAGGGTGGAATTAGCCTGTGTAGCTGGCCAACAGAAATTAACTCATAGGGCCAGCTACACAGGATGGGGTATAGGGTGAACTAGGAGTGCCCCCTGTTTCCATCACACCCATCTTTTAAAAGTAAGGGGGGTGGAGTGGTTTATTTTGTTGAAAATATTTATGCTAGTGATTTATACCTGTCAGTTTAGTAACTATTCATTACTGTTGTTACTGCAGACAGGAAGTAGAGAACCAGTCCTTTCTCTGGACTTCATGAGAAACAAAGAAACCGTGAGAAGTTTGGATTCAGAAACTTCACCAGAAACCAAAGACATTTTTAATTGCTTGGAAGAGTACATAAGACAAGAACGGGAATTTAGAAATGCTGATCTTAACAGAGAAAGACAACTCTTTGATCTCGCACCCCCCAGACATAACGATGGCAGATCACGTGACCATGATGGTGACTTCAGGTCACGTGTTTACCGGGGCGTGCACAGGTCACGTGATTATGAAGATGAGAGGGCACGCGAGCGTGATTACAGGTCACGTGATGATAATGAGGGATATCTTCGTAACGATGACGAAATTTTCTACCGGGATGGCTCGAGCTTCCGGCGAAATGAGAGAAGATTTAGAATCGATGAACGACGAGATTACGACGACAATCCTATGGAATACTATAAAGAATTCACGCGCAACGGTCCGTACTACCAGAGAGATGAAGACGCGAGGAGAGGAGACATCATGTATGACCAGCGTGATCGCTTTAGACGATGTGCCGAGAGAGAATTACGAAGACGACCTGACGAATACGATTCGCGTAGAAGTGCTCATTTTTCAGAAAGAGGCCGTCGCGAAAGAGACACAGAGTTCAGCCATGTCGACAGAGACAGACATTCCTATTCGAGTCGATTGGTACCGAACGACAGAACTACAAGATCTGGATTAACAAATGATGACATTAAACCACTGAGAGGCCGAGAAAGGGATTATCCCGGGTGTAGAAGAGAACAGCTTTCACCAAGAGAAGAATTTCCCCGCGGTCAACGACAGCGAGGCGGAAAGCGCCCAAGAAGTCCAAGGATTCCCAGTAAAGGTGAGCTGGAGACAAATACTCGACAATATGCATGATCTTATAACCATAAGCAACCACAGAGCAGTTTTCGTGTGATTTTGAATAAGTCACGGTAAACGGTCGCGCCGTACCGTAAGGGACCAGGTATTTGAATTTCACTTGCCTGAATTTTGCTGACTCTTCGCCCTAAATTTCGTATTGTCTCTGAGTCCCCTCTTTTGTGGAGCCTGAAAAATTCTGACCCCGTACTTATTTGCACCCAGCCCCTCTAATTAATGACCAGTCCCTAGCCACGATAGTTCTGTGTCAAAGCATTTCGATCAAATGAGCAGTGATCTCGCGCGCTGTGATTGGATCAATGGATGTCCTCAATTCCATACCGTGACCGTGCCGTGACTTTTCAGAAACCGAACAAAGAAACGAGTTTTGTTTTACGTATTCGTTAGGTGCGGTGATACGGGCAACAAAATCGTGCAACTTGTCATGCAACATTGTCTCCACTTCGTGCAAGAAAATTTGTTGCGCCCGGAGTAGTAATACGAGAAATATGCTCTGCAATTTGAAACGTAACAATGTTGCATGACAAGTTTCACGATTTTGTTGCCCGTATTACAGCACTTTTAAGCCTGGTTTTCACTAGCGACGCAAGCATAAGCGCAAGTAACATACGCAGACTCAGTACTGCATTTATCATCGAGGTGTGAGAAAAGACGAGCAGCGCTAATGAGCAGTACCCTACTGAGTCTGCGTATGTTGCTTGCGCTTATGCTTGCGTCGCTAGTGAGAACCAGGCTTAAGAGCCATGAATCACAGAGATTTTCATACTGTGTGATGAAATATGGAACGCTGTAACTTACTCTAACACCCCCTCTCCCCAATAATTTGACAGCGGGGTTTCATCCCTCCACATGTTTTGGATGTCTAACATTGAGGGGAAAAGAGAATAGCTACTTAAAACGTAGGTACTGAAAGACAATTTTACCCCAAGTTTGGGCTTTAAAACAAAGGGGCTTTTGTAGAGAGTGTCAGACACAAAATTGGACACTATTCTTTTCCGTTGATTTCCTTTCTGAACTACTTACTTACTGTTTCAGTGATAATCATTGGCTTCCTTCTTTGTCATAGCTCATTCAAGCAGCAAATCCCCGGTTAAAAGAAGTTCGCCTTTGAAACCAATGATGTCCCCTATCATCCCTAAGAGAAAAATGTCAATGTACGAGCTTAATGCACCGAAAAGACGCAAATGCGACGAAGGAAGACAAACCAATGTATCTGCTAAAAATCGAGAAACTCCCAAGGCCGACCTTATCACACGAGAGCAGTTTTTGTCACGGGATGTCTTCAGTTCTAAATCTTCCAACCGCGAGCCTGACTACCGTGACGGTAAATCGTCACGCAGTTCATGTGGAGAGCGTGATCTCAGGCATGAACTTAGCGACTCTCGCGCAGCGGCAACAGAAGCGAAGAAATATTCATCCGGGGATTCATCTGATTACCAAGAGCGCCTAAATGCATCGATTTCGACAAGAAAGATTAGTAATGAATCATCGGCTATTCGAAGCGTTGTTCAAAAAATTCCAGCTAAGAAATCCCAAAAGGTTGTTGAATGTCGTAGTAAGAATACTGAAGAAGTGGAAATTCATTCGACGCGTTTAAGAAGAAGCTCGACACCAGACCTTGGCAGCAATGAATCTCGCACAAAGAAGGTAAGTATTTTATCGAAGGAGGAAAGAGTTCCAGTAAGGACATCAGAGGTTCTCAAGAGGAGGGTCAGTGTTTATAGCGGGCGTGCGCCGTCGCCTATTCTAGGTGCTGGCGAGAAACCGAAAATTGAACTACCAGCGGATGATTTGCGACTTTTGATTATGTTACGTCGACAAAGGCAAAACGGAGGAGCGACATCCCTCGATGAAAACGGAGTAAAGAATAAAGACAGGTTAATGTCAACTAAAACCGAACACCACTACCAAGTCACTAGTGAGAGACAAGGTATGTGGAACTGACTTTTCTTTTCCCCCTCAAATATTTTCATAGTGTAGATTGCGCAATTTTTCTTTCAGAAGAAGAAAGAATAAAGGCCCCGTTACACTGCAATTTTCTCAGCAAGTTATCTCGCAATGTTTGAAAATGTAGCGTTGCAGGTTGCCGAGGTGAGGTGTTACACTGCAACGTGATCTCAGCAACTTGAAATGATTTTTCGCCGAGGAAGGCTGGGTAGATCTCGTAATAGCGCCATATTGGATGATTACGAAGATGTGCGCGTGCGTTCTTGAAAAATAAGGCGTGAAAATTGCGAGAAAAGTTGCTGGAAGGGTGATACACTGTACAACGGCGTTGCAAGTTGCTGCAATCCGTTGCGAA
>JAAAQI020123362.1:0-17800 GCA_011800005.2 Stichodactyla mertensii
CAATAGAGAAACAAAAGACATATATATATCCAAAGTTGCAGAATTTATTTGGTTAGGTGTATATATATATATATATACCTAACCAAAAAATTCTGCAACTTTTGATATATATATGTCTTTTGTTTCTCTATTTTTTTGTCTCTCAAGAACAAAAGACATATATATCCAAAGTTGCAGAATTTCTTTGGTTAGGTAAATATATATATATATATAGCGCTTTGTGTTAAAAGACTACTCAGATATTGAGTACATATGGAGTTTAATACATATATATATATATGTATATGTAGCTATAAAAGTCATGTTGTTTAACAATGTTTAGGAAAAAGGAGTACAATATATGAAAGAGATAGCAGAGTCAAACAATCCAGATGCAGCCCATCTTGTCCATCATGCACAGTACAATGTGGCCAGAGCCTATTATGAGGGTTTTGGAGTAAAGCAGTCTGATCATGAAGCAGAGAAATGGTTGTTATTGGCTGCCGATGATGGTGATCCAAAGGGAAGTGTAAAGGCCCAAATGGTATTGGGATTATTTTATTCAAGACCTGGAGAAGATTCTTTCAACCTCAACAAGGTATATGCTATGATTGGTCACTGCTATATCTAACCATCATCTTAGCATCACAGAATTTATTGCTTTATCTTCTATTGGTGCTACCTCCTGTTGCAAAGAAACATAACTGTGAAATGATCAATGATTGACTGAGAGATATTTGATCAATATAATCTTCTGTACCCCTTCCACCATCACTATCAGAAGAATATAGAGACACTGTATGTAAATAATAATAGACAATCACAATTTTACAAATAGGCTTACTTTTGGCATCAAGAGGCAACTGGAAATGGAAGTGTTGAGTCTCAAGGTATGTAATTTATAGAAATATATTAAATCAAGGCTTTTTGAAAATTTAATATCTGGCTAACCTTTTCCCTCTCAGACAATGATTCATTGATGTCAGGGCCTTTTAATCACCAGATAATAAAAAATATTTTGAAGCATTAAAGCAATTTATTAATTCAGGTGCATTAGGGGTTATGTTTGAGTATGGTATTGGAGTTGAGCAGAATATCCAATCAGCATTTGAGTGTCTAAAAGGTGCAGCTATAAGAGGAAATGTCTATGCCCAGGGTAACCTGGCAGTCCATTACTACAGAAGAAAACTTTTCAACAAAGCAGCTGATGTAGCGAAAAGGTTAGTTGTTTTGAATAATTATAATACTTGTGATGCATAAAAACTGATTCTTTTATTATGTTCATTTGCCATTTATCATATTTGTTGATAGTGTTGCCAAGCTTGAGGATATTGAAGGGATAGCTGCAGAAACAAACTGTTTGCCAAACTATGTAGCAAAGGGCATAGCTTTAGGCTCTTTTGTATATGCACGCTGCCTTCATCATGGGTATGGTGTTGAAAAAGATGTCAAGGGATCCCATCAGTGGTATTCCAGAGTAAGTATTAGTTTTAGAAGATCTTTCATTAATTAGGCATTATGTATAGATGGATATAAAAATAATTTCTAACAAGTTTTTATTTATTTATTTTTTGCCAAGGCTGCTAAGTTTGATATGGACATTGCTGCTCGTTTGCAAGACTACATGACATATGGCTACATATAAACTAATCTTAATATCAATAAGGCTCTCACATATGTGCTACATGGTATGGGACTACCAGTATACAACAATGTATTATAGGTCCATCTACTTGGCGGTGAAGCTATGGCATAAGAAAGACTAGCCACTCGAACACCAATATTTAAATACATAATAATTCCTATCACAATACTTGTATAAGTGAAATTAGTTTTTATGTAAGTCTGTAAAAAGGGATTTTATAAAAGTGTGCGATAAATGAAAATATTTTTATTTTATTTGATAAAAATTATTTACGATGGGCTACCTGTGCCATCAGTTTTGGCGGGAAAAAAAGCAAAAACAAAAACAAAAACGCGTCCGCGCGCCTTTGCACTAGTTGTTGATATTCGCTTCGCTCTCCTTTATTTTATGTTTTGTACATTTTGCGTTAATATGCCAAGAAAGTACGACTTTTTCTCAAATCTCCGTTCCCATCCTATTCTAATTGTTTGTCTTGTGATTTTGTTTGACTTTGGATGTCCGTTTTCTTCTTTTTTGCCGTACAATTTCAACAACGAAGAAGCCGTCGAAAGTGTTGTCTTTACGCAACAAGACAACAACGGAACGGATTCTTTTGGGCAACTTTATCTTCGGAGCTCGTCAATGGTTGTTATCTATCAGCTGAGGTATCGTAATAACGACACAAAACACAACAGAAACTATTTGGTTAGGCGTTACGCTTCTCAAGGTATGAAACCAAATATAAGATTTTGGAATCTTACGTGGAATACCTCGTTTGAACTTGAAGAACTGGTTGAAGAAGACATTGTCTACTGGAAGCGAAATATTTCCAAACTCCAGCTATCCCAAGATGCAAACTATATTCCAGGAACTTGGAAGTACCTTGTAGAGTTGGGGAAGGGACTTAATCTGTTCGAGAAATCAGGAAATCTTATTATCAAAGCTGAAGAACCATTATTGAATCTGGAATTTGGGGACTTGGTGATGAGCGCTATTCCACTTCAATCCCAACCTAAAGATTTGTTGATAAGGAACTCGCCTTGTTCTTCTGGGGTTGCTGCTACAGTTCTTGTCATAAATACAACTGAAGATCCTTACTCAGGTATGATCCCATCACCAACTAAATGGTAAAGAAAACTTTTTTTTATTTTTTGCAAGAAGTATGGGAGTGGTTTATCATTTATTAGGATGCGCACCCTGCGGAAATCTAATTATAATTAGTAGCAATTAGACTACAAATTCGAGATTTCTATCGGCATGAGGGCGAAGCCCGAGTCCACTATCAAAGCCGAGAGGAAACGAGAACGAGTAGTCTAACTGACCTCTTTACCTTCGTATGCAAATTGCCCATTTCAGACCACGTGACATCCTCTTGGGAATTGTTCTTTTATTTTGAAAATGTTAACCTATCAACATAAGAAAGAATTTATTCCCAAGAGTGACATCACATGGTCTGAAATGGGTAAACAAACAACGTAGGTAAAGAGGTCTATTGTTTTAGTATAATAATATTAGTAAAAATCGTAGTCTAATTGTCAATGATAATTCATGTGCTTTAACCCTAGGATGTTATTTCGGAGTTACACACAGCTACTTTAGCCCCTCCTCTGTCACGTGGTATAACTTGCTTCATCAATCCTCTACTACACCAGACGAGTATTCCGTCTGCAAAGAAAATTTATTTTCCAAGTGCTCCAACTTATCCATTATAGACTTTGCTCTGCTGAAGAACCAGTTATTGTTTCTCACAACGAAAGGAGCAATAGTTTCACAAAACTTTACAGAAGCTTTAAGAAATGGATCCGGAACAAAGGTAATCTATATGCAAAAACTCGGCTGATAAATCGGAGACTGAGCCTGCGTCTGTGCTGGTCAGCATCCAGGCTTCGATCTCGCGCTAGAAACGCACATACGTCAATCATGGCGTAGAGCTAACTGACAATTATGACGTCAATAAGCTTAATCAATCATTGTGTTTTGAGTAACGGAATTCACATGAACTCGTTTCTGCGTAAAAAAATCGTTTTGTTAACATCGGCGAGGGATCCGGGGCTTCAGGCCCATTTGTGTTTTCATTATCTTGACCTTTCCCTATCCCACTTTGCCTAACTAGTACTTTTCATTCAATTTCAGCTTAGTTTTATGTCTGTACGATCGATACACCCTGACATCGACAAAGCCATAAGCATGGGAAGCGTCGTAGGAAAGGATGATATAAAATTGTTTCACACATCACATTGTCACAGGTCTTATGCATCCGACATAGAAGAAGTTTGCATAGCTTATCGAAACAAGACTTTGAATTCATCACTCACTGTGTGCAGTAGCACACCGTTTGGCAAATGGAGGAAACTGGTTTTCGAAAATGCATCTGAAGAATATTCTCTTCTTGACTTAGTTCATGATTTTGAAAGAGAATCTACTGTAACTTTGATGCAGGATAAGTCTAAGGTATTCATAGTTCCACTGCTCTAGAATTACTGTTTCTGCGTCCGACAAGCCAAAACATTTTATCGGTTTACGGTACCAAAACAAATGTTGATTGCTAAAAATTACGTGTGGATAGATGGATGTTGTGCATCCAAAGAAAAGATTTGAAGAATGGGGCAATAAAAGCTAGGAATCTCCTTGAGATCGATAGGTATGTGATGTTATTGTCGGACCTGCCATATTTCTTTGGAAAAACTGCGAGGCCCTGATTGGTGGTGATTGGAATGGATCTATGAATTGTCTACGTTGACATGTAAACCAATTGTGCGAGATTTTCCACTTTTAGTTTTCATAAATGAAAAATGACTGAGAAAAAATCTCGGAAAGAAAAGTCATTTCAAAAGTATCCATTAAATTTTTCATATCCTATTCCCTGCACAGGAAGTCTCAAAAGTGCAAGTTTACAATGGTACAAGACTTTCTCTTCCTACTTTTAACTTCGACGAAAGGGATACGGTCGATAGCTTACACTTTCATGGGTACACGAAGACTATTTATGCTTCTGGATCTCAGGTGAGCCTTAAAATAAACTTGCTTCACTCGAAAAAACAAAAGAAATTTTTACATTTTTAAACTGTAATTTTATTTCTAAAATGACTACTCTGTTAAATAGAAGAGATTTGATTGTTAATTATCAGTATTACTACAATTATCTCGTTGCTTTTGTTATTATACTTCAGCGATTAAGAATCTGATCGGTTATTTTTGCTAATCTAAGGTGTGGCAGTCATTAGACGGGGGTAATTCTTTCCACAAAGTCACCTCACTCTATGACCAAGACAGGGTGACATCATTCGGAGCAGATCTCTTTGGTAATATCTTTTGCCTGACAACAGGGCTAGGATATGTTCTTATTGGGAAAGCAGGTATACATAGGGCAATCGTCATCAAGGAACTAAAAGATGGGTCACTGAGCCAGCCAGTGTATACTCAAGTTATAGGTCATGAAAATACTGCTGTGACATTGAAAGTACAGGATGGTGTTGAGAACCTCTCGCTGTCCCTAGACGCGTTTGAAATCAAACGTGAAAATGACAGTGAGCAAACTTTGTCTTTGTCATTGTTAGTAAGTTTCAGAGCTGAAACCCAAGTGGAGTTTTATGTCAACTCTGAGTATAGTGATTGTTTTCCTGCGTCCTTGACTGGACAAGTTATTTATTCAAGGTACGGAGGATCAGCCTCGATCATTCACGTCAAAAAAACATCTGATTTGATGGCAAGTATCTTTAAACAGCATGTTGTAGGCTGTATTACGAAACCTTTTGTTGAATCACCGGAAAATATAACTGATTCACTATTGCAAGTCAGTTGGTCAGGTTGGAATGCATCATTGACATTACTTGGCGGGAAAAACACTGTCAGTTATTGGAAAGAGGAAGATGTAGGGAAGACAGTTATACTCCCAGAAGGGCACAGTTTTCTGCTGACACACTATGTTAACGAAACTACTTTTATTGGGCTAACACATGTTCCCTGGATGCGAGGTACACCTTTTACAGATGCTTTCGAGGCCTGGACCATTTATGACTTTCGGAACCCAACATCAAGCAACATTAGTTGGTGGGTAAATGAAGATACATGCAGCAGTGTTGTTCTTGAAAGCAGAGAGTTGGATTCTCGACTTTATCATTTGGACTCCACGGACACTTTAACATTCACTGCAACTTCCATCAGTAGAAAAATCTTACGAAAACCCACCCCAAGAGTCTTGATAAGCAATCCTCGATTATTTGTGCTAAGTACCGTTCATCATAACTCCTTTTTGAACAATACTATGAAAGTCCTTGTTTCTCAGAGGCCTTCAGCTACAGGAACATCGTCAATAACTGTTCTGCTGCAAGATTCGTCTTTGTTTTGTAAAAGTACATCCTTCACGATTTCAATCCACAGTGGGTGTCCTCCGTCAAAGAAACTTCGCTACATCTATCCATCATCTTTTTCTGATAACACAGTCCTAGACTCGAAGGCAATAGATTCTAAGGGCATCCAAAGAAACTTTAAATTACCATACAACTACAGACCTCCATCAGCTCGTGGAAAAGCTATCCCACTTACCAGTAACATATACAATGTACAACCAAAACAACCTCACTACAAGGATGCGTACTTAGTCACAAGAGAAACTGTGAGGTATAAGCAATGCCAAGGGGCAAAAGAACGCACAGCTTGTGGATGTACTCGACCAATGAGAAGATCTTCGTTAGAGAGACACTCTGATTGCATCGATACAGTTTACAGGATTCTCTTTACTGAAAAACTCAGGCCCAAGTTTACTGTCTCAAGAGACGAACGAGAGACGATCAATTTAGATTCGCCCTACTATCTAAAGGAACTGAATCAAAGAATTGATTATGAAGTTATAAATCCAAGTACGAAGACGTTTCCAGGAATAGCTTACCTGATTATGGAGGAAAAGCTGAACAGCTCAGTGGAATTCATAGGGTCGGGGTTGTACCATTTTAGAGCTTACGTTGTGCGACAGAATTACACTTTCTGTGAGCTTACCGACGAATTCTTAGTTTTTGTCGTAGACACACCTTTACCCTACCCAGTTAAGGATATCGTCATGGCTTGTACTGCTATGGGATTTTCATCCATGTTGTATTTGATTTATTTACTGTACTTTCATGGGAAAAAGAAGATTAAATATGATTAAGGGAACCTTTAAAATCGTTGTGTTTGCCATGTCAGAACAAGAATATCTATTCACTGAGCCCCGAATCTTCTTAAGAATGCAAGCAAATATGGTTTAAGCTTTGATATGTCTTTATCTTCTCGTCTCGCAGCGAAAAGAGAACTCCCAAATAAAGTAGGGATGCATTTAGACCATGAATAGAAAAATACTTTCAGTTTGTAAATATCTAGTGTTTTGAATTTCGATAGATTGCTCCAAGCTGAAAACGAATTACAATAGCGCTTATATCAGTTATCATTGAAGATCTGACATTCTTGTTATCTACATGTTTTTTGTTCGTTTTGGTTTTGTTTAGGAACGGTTATTGGCTGCTTTACTAACTATTCAATTTATATTAAGCCGCCTAGCTTAACATTGTATAACACGGTGGGCTCTCTCAAAGAGGGTTTGTCTTGTACATTTGTGTACTTTGTACATTTTCACCTGGGCTGTTGTTCTTACATTCATACACGCAATAGTTCATGTTACAAATATCATATTTTTAATGTACTGATGATACTGGAAAAATTAAGTATTGGATAATACATTCTTGGTGTCTATGGTTTGTCCGGTCTTTTTCGAGCGGGTAGCCAGCGAACAAAACACCGCTCCAAACGCACCTCCTCACCCAGAGAGCTTAGTGATCGTTCTTAAATTATTGTCCAGGTATTCTTGTTCCCTAATCGGATTTCGTCGACAACAACTCGCTACTTATTTCCTATGCATCCCAGTATATATATTTTAACCCGATGTGATTCACGCTTGAACAAATTTCAGATCACGAGGTAAAAGGCACCCTTTTGTTTTTGTTTTGATATTTAATCCATATCTTTCAATGCCCGTTGCTCAATGTCAACAAAGTAATTACAACTAACCTTGTATAGCACGTTAAACAAAAGAAATTGTTATGATAAAATTGTTTGAGGGTAATGCTAAATTCTTCGATAAACCAGTAAGTGCCAAATCGATTGATTCCTTTCAGCTGTGGATTTTATTAGGTGTTATTCTTAAAGGGATAATGAGATATGATTACTCAACTAACCATATTAACCTGATACAGTACGGCCTTAAGTACTTTATTTCATACTCTGGTCAAGAATTTATATTAAAAGGTTAATCTTTTAATCTTGCATGGTTATAATTCATTGTCTTTGACCTTCACGAAAAGTCTGTACAGTTAAAACAAGAACTCGACCGAGTATTTTTGTGTTCGTAAGACACTGGTCATGTTTAGGCGCAAAGCATGCAATGTTTTGGTGGAACGGGAGGAATTGTTCAGCGTTGATAATGGCTTTTCCATGCCTTACAAGAAAAGCTCATTGACTAGACACCACAAAGTTACCGGTTCACCTACTATGAAGGACCGAATTCCTAAGATTTCTTCTCAAAGTTTTCGAAGACGAAGTATACGTGTTCCGTCAGAGCTTCCTGCCATTAGAGCTTCGCCAACACACGTCAATTCCAACCGGCTGCAGGAATTATCTTTGCGAGAAGCTTTTGAAAATCAGCGTAGAGATGAGAAAGATAGAAGTGTTATGCAACATAATCGTGGATATAAAGTAAGACTGAGTCATGCAAATCATGATGCATATGCACTACCTTGGAATCCTAATATAAGACCCCCACCACCGTCTTTCAGACCAAAGTCAGTTGTATGTCCAACACAGAGCGATTCCTCTCGCCTGTTCAGAAAAACTTCAAACTCAGCAAGCTTTTATTCATCATCAACGCATACTAATGGTGATCTGATCAACGCTAACATCCTTCCTACTGAAAGGTATTATACAATGGTTTCTGGTTCCTTAACGGAAAAGACCTTAAGGAAACACGATAATGATATCACCCAAGCAGATAAAAACAAGTTCATTTTACGATGGATGGAAGGAAATAACGCGAAATTGGATCATATTCTTCCACATATTTAACAATTAGGTTCATGGCCCATTAGAGAGCAAACAGTATATCCGCGTGAAATACAAATTACAAATTTGTAAAGTTTTGTACAACTATGTTGAGAAATTGTTGAAGCGTGAAGAACCACTAACTGACTCCACAAAAGTAAATTGGGTAGGCTTCCCTTAATTCATTATTCAAACACTCATGAATGATTAATGAGTATTTGGGCCTATCAAAAGCCTCAAATCAGTAAGCAAGCCCAATACCAACCACAGCCTTTAAGCAAGCACCCTGACGCACCTTTCGCTGGACGAAACTGATATCACTCTTACGTTTTCCAAACATTCTTTTCCGTGTGGGAGCCGTAAACACTCCTGCTCGTTTAGTATTAAACACTACTTATAAGTTAGAGTTAATAAACCAAAGGCAATAGAAACCGACCGATTTGGTGAGAGAGTGTTACTCCAAGCCACTGCTTCATCTAAAGTCTTATCACTCATAAAATGGTCAAGGAAATGTGGTTGAATAGATAGAAAATTATGTAGAAAAAACTACAAGTCAGAATTGCTTATAAATTATCTTTCCACATTATAGTCTCTAGAACTAGTGGTGCTTATATATCTGTATGGTATAATACACTAAGGATTAACAGGATGTTTTGTGCCGCGCTCTTTCATGCTTGAGGGAAAATTGCCAAAGAACATCCGAATAATTCAAGAATTCGGATAAAACAATGGGCTTTGGTAGTTGAAGTTCTTTTATTCTGAGTTTCGAAGTTTCAATATATATAGGTATTTTATGTGCAGATATATCCTAAGCCTCGCACTGGCGCGATGTACCAACAGTCTCACTTTCAATCTCAGTTTCGCTATATATAGAGCATATTTCGTATGCGTGAAAAAAATCAGACAAAAAATTCGTTGCCATGTTGAAAACTCGAGCGTATTTTATGACCGTAACCGTAACTTTTCATTGTTTTTGGATAATTTTCAAATGTTAATGTTACGTGCTAAAAGTGAGTACCTTGCGTTTCAATTCTACTCATACGAACCGTTATATGTAAGCAAGAGAAGACTTAGGAAGTATCCATATGAGATATAAAGGGTCGCCATTTCGATATTGAATCATATCTTTGTCGGGTTCATTGTGCAAATATGTATATACAATAGGCCCTAATAGTTGCCAGTTCTTGTAAGATTATGTTAAAAGTAATGTTGGAAGAGGTTCCGTTCATCTGTAGGTCCATCACAGATAGAGATCGCTACACTACAAACACCTTTTATACTATATTGTTTTTAACATTATGATAGCCTTGATATTGAATGAAGTAGTAAACTCTCTTCCAGTCAGTTCATCTTTATTGAAATCTACGAAAGATATCCGTTATATTTATTTTGTGCGCTTTATGTGCTATATGTATTTCGTGCCGCTTCTAGTGAAATGATCAGTAAAATACATTGTCGCCATATTCCAACAATACACATATGAACAACAAAACTTTACGATTTGAGAACTGAAATTTCTACGGATATTTGATAATTTGCGCAATGAGTGATAGTACGATTTAAAACAACAATAAATGATAAACTGAAGCAATACAGGATCAGCCAGCAACCAACCGTCTTCCATACCGCCTCCAATATTGGAACATCACGCGCGCATTTAATTATGTATTGAGATGCACCGCCAATATGACAATACACTCTTATTCACTATTGTGAAAAAAGGATTGCCGATCACGTAGATCCGACTGACTAATCTTGCAATCGCACACTTAAACAATTGCGCACCTTGATAACTTTATAAACTTCTAGACAAAGATCTCGGACTGGAACTGAAAATCATCTTTACTTTCTTTGGTGATAAGACACTAAAATATAATCTAATGCAAGCATCTTCAATGAATACTTGAATACTGACTAATACGAAAGAAGAGTGGTATCCACTTCACAAATACTTCTTAGCTGCCGTAATAAATTATGCTATATAAAAGACACCGGTCAGAATGAAAGCCCGCAAGGACGTATTATATACACGTAACGAAAGCCTCAAGTGGCTCTTGCAGGCACTAGAGTGTATTATCGGTTCCTATTTTGGGATGTATTTCATCACTATACAGTTTGGTTTTCTGGTACATGAAGTGGTTTTCGCTTGGCTTGGTCTGTCAAGATATTGACTAATGTATTGGCGTAATTAGCTTGTCGTTTGAATGAGCGATTTTATTTCAAAAAACGAGGGAAAGTGGCTGAAAGGGTGTTGCTACAATTGATACAGCGGAAAAGATGTTACGAATTGTCGAACAAACAGAGCTTGAGAAGCGGGATAAAAGAAAAGATAACTGACGATCAAACGCGGCATCTTATTTCGGTTCCTCTGATCTCAGCGAGTTTTAAACCTTGTTTTCGATTTTTCAATTGTTAACGATGAAAGGTAACCATAGATACTGTAGGAACTTCATTCAGTATCAACTGGTGCATCAGCTTTAGACCTAACCCAAAACAAAAGAGAAGGCGGGAAAAACGTAAAAAAGTGACTAAGTCGAAAAAAATTATGCCTCAATCCGAATGTTAAGATTTGGTTTAGATTTCTTCTTTAGTTCATTACACTCTATCACAATTATTTGATACTATTATTCATCACTAAGGAATGATGAAAGTGATTTCTAAAGTACACAGTAACTTTGTTTTCGTTGGACACAATTTCTCCTAGTGATTCATCCAGGCTTTAGTTTTAGAGGCACAATTGGCAGTTTATGGCCGGTGTGAGGAATCTCAATAGCTGATGCAATAGTTTATCATACAGCAGCAACCTTAACATACCACGACCTGGACAGATTTTATTAATGCACTGACATACAATAATGCACAACACTATTTCCTAATATATAATCGTTGATAGAGCTTAATTTTAATCTATACAGTGGGAGGCATCCCAAAGACCTTTGGAATTCAATTTATTAGTGGGAAAGTTCCATAATTAATATATACTGGTATATTATAGGATAATCATACAATGAAACTCAATTCTCAAGGATATTATTTATGAGCCTAGAGTCATAGAGATACCGTACACCAGTGATCAGAATGTACACGTTTTCATCGCAGTAAGAAGTCGGTTCTTTTTGTCATCAAAAGAAGTCAAGGTAAACATTGCGACGGCCTGGCAACGATCTGTTAAAGCAAACTATTCGCTATGTTACTATTAACACTGGCATAACTTTTGTTGTTAATGAATAACGTGTCCGCGCGTAACTTTGCGCAAGATGATTTATATCACTCCAGTAACAAGACTGTAAAATCCCACAAGAGGCCGTACTCCTCCGTATTTCCAGGCCGGGTTAGTATAGTCCAGAACTGGATCCACTTTTCTCAATAACTTTTATGTGCACGGGCGTAAAAAATTAAACTCGAAAAAGTGAGCGAGCGGAAATCAACGAAAGTTAACTTTTATCGTTACTCGCCTCAGCTCTCTCGTTCTCACTCCATTTTTTTCGCGCGCTTCAGTTCTGTTCTAGTTTGGACCAGAGTTTGTAGAAAAGCTGGAAGCGTTTCTAGGCGAGGCAAGTAGGAGTTACCCAGTCACACATAGGTTTAATTTGCGCACCGCACATATCTCAAAAGACTTGGCCGTCCTCTTAGTATTGCATTAGAAAACAAGTGCACATTAGTTTGGACACCAGAGTAACCGCCTCTAGTCTGCCCACTTAATGAGGTGTAGATTTTATTAAGAGAAATGATGAAAGGTCTAGCAATTATGGTTACGACTGGACCATTTTCTTCCCTGCCTATGTGTACACATTTAGTGTTGTTGTTGTCATTGTTTTTCTCCTTGTAAAAATAATATGAAAATGAATATCCATCCCAGTTCTATATTCCATAACCTCTAGTTACCTTTAAAACTTTGCTTCATGTAGTCTTTTGTTTGCTTATGGCAAATTAGTTTGTGTAACTAGTTTTGGTGAAGTCTTATCAGAATACACGTTGTTAAAAGTTTTCAAAGTTTCAAGCCTTGACATGTAATCCGTAAAATAAATGGATTTATTCAGTTAACTTGTCTTTTTTTTCGTTTATGTTCGACAAATACATTCATTTTAGTCCACAAGACTATCACATAAACCTATTAAATACAAAATTGCCCTGAAATGTATCTCTGAAATGCCACTCAGTTGACTTTAATTGAGGGAGCAGCACATTCACAAGTCGTTGTCTCAGAACGCCTGTCTATAGATGGTGTTTTATAGCTTCATAAAACAGGCCATAATAACACTGTAATTGCAGTAAATTCTCTTAAAACTGCTAGTTCTAAAGAAATTAGTCACGAAGAAAATAACGATCCTGGTTAATGTTTCACATATAAACCAACGATCTCAAGGCAGTGTACTTTTTTGTTTTATTCGCGAAGGTGGTGGGATGTAAGAGTGTGTCAGTTCAGCTTCGAGAATCTTGGTTTACGTATCCGTTAGCAAGGGTTGTTCATGCGACGCTGAGAAGTTCGAGGAAACAGGTACTTCACTAAAATCGTTAAGTTCTTTAGAATAACAAGTATGCGTCAGTTCAGCTACTCAAAGTAAAACTCTGTCGTAGAACTCTATGGCTATTATTCCAAAAAATAATCAGAAAACAACTCAAATATATCGAACAAAAAAACAAATTAGCAAAATAGCTGAACTTTCAAATATGGTTAAGGCGGCTAAAATGTGAGATCTCAAGGACACACGGTTTTAAAGAAGCACAACGTTTGTCTTTGGAAAATAAACGCTACAACACTTTGGCGTTTAAAATTAGCATTTGCCCTTCACAAATCTGAGGATTTCCTATAGAAAAACTAAAGTGTTTTAATTGAATTATCTGATCTGAAAGATTTTGAATGGTTTCCATTTTTTAACCCAAAATTTCTAGTTTAATCATGATTTTGTTTTCATTGGATTTTAAATATTCGAGCCAAAATCAATAACCTAACCGTTCACCCCTTTTTCTTTTTCTTATTTTTGCGCAATATGCTTTTAGATACGTGCGTCACTGACATCTTAACGCTAGAAAGTACAAAGTACGCGGCATACGTCAAAATTTGGTGTCGGAAACCGGTTAGAAAATACATGCGTCACATCTTGGCAAAATCTCGCACGAAATTCGATTTTATATTTTTACCATAAACTTAGAAACGTTTCTATTATATATTGTGAGATAGAAGGAATTATTGATAGGGTTAGTGTCTGACTAGTTTTGACTGTAATATATCTCTGTTAGACAGAAGAATAACCTGGGAAAAAAAATTGAAGTTTACTCAAGAATTATGACCATGCAGTATAGGATTATCTGATAAGAGTTAAAGATAAAATGCTGACAAGAAAATTGTGGCCGAATACTAGATGTTCTGCGTTTTTTAGATATAGCCCAAAAATTAGATGTTCTTCAAACTTAAATTCTGAAGCAAAAGTAAGAAAACGATAGCAAATGTAAGCAAGCCTAAAACCAAACGAATTTCGGTTCGAATTCAAAGTTCAAGCACTCTTTTTTACTAAAGTGTCTTTGTGTTTTGAAAAAAAGTTTTATTGTCCATTTAAATCAAGTTGTCTGTCATTATTTTGAAATTTAGTAGAGCAATAAAATTTCCAACAATGTATGTTAGAATACGGAAGTACGTTTTTTAATGAATCTGTTTAATTGTCATTTTTCACGCGGACAGGTGCACTCCAGTTCTTAAACAAGCAACCCACGATCTTTACTTTTGCAGTGTCAAGTCATAACCCTCTGTGTTTAACTCAAGTCTAATTTCGCCCTGTAATATATAATTCCATTTTTCTTAAGACTTGATTGAATTCTGATTGAATTCTAGGCCGATAAGATAACACATTAGTAATTTCCAGTCCTGACATCTGCTGAGATGCATTGGTCTCAGACGCTTGTTTAAAGACCTTTCAATTTAATATCAAGCCAGAAATTACTGAGCTAGAAATCTCACAAATTTTCGTAACTTCAAAAAATTAAGTCAGCAACACCTTTACCTGACACCTAAGTATAAGATTGGTCAGCCAAAGATTGATGTGTTTTTTTATGTTAGATGTTAAGTCTTTACTAAACGATAAAATTCACCCTTAGGGAAATCTCACTGCCGGTAATGAGCCGCCATAAAACAAACCAAAGTGTCCCCAAAATTGCGCTAAAAGCGGAAACATCGAGAGAGTAAATGCGAGCTAAATAGTTTGTTATAAATCATGGAATATCACGTTCGTTTAAAACTAGTCCAAAATTGGCTCTTATGAGCCAAAAAAGCTATTAGGAATCAATTTTAATTAAACTGTCGCCAAAACGGCTCTAAAAGTGTAAACATCCTAAATCAGATCCTCTCTTGAGATAAACTCCCTCTTGGTAGACCCGACACGAAGTCCTAACAGGTCCAAAAATGGTTTAAGATTTAGAGGGGGTAAATTACTAAGAAAGTAATCAAAGGTCGCGCGCTATATGGCCAACAGATGGAAGAGCCGAAATCTCTCTCACAGACCGGAAGGTCTATATACACACTGCAAACAAGATCTTGGTGTTTACTCATAACAATCCGATTTTTACTTACTCTGTTTATGATTGAATAAGATCTTAAAATGATTATCGTCGGCGGGAAAATAGGAACCTGACGAAAAAGAACAAAAATGAAAGATTCGCTCGGCGAGTTTTGAAAAACCTCTTCAGACTTTAAAGCAAAAAAAAGGTGTTTTCGTTTTATATATATATATATATATATGCACCTACGTTGTCATATAAAGAAATGAAAAATTGAAAATAGAAAAATAAAACTTGGAATTAAGGAAAAATTCAGAATGCATTGTTATATTCATTCAGAAAACCTCCCATTCTAAAAATGGTTTTCGTACCGCTATTATGTGGTGAATTATTGGAGAAATACATTAAATTTGCCATTTCTAGTTAATTCCTATTGGGTATTTTGCTATTTTTATATTGATTCATTGTATTTTTATATGACAACGCTCTTGTAATTAGGTATATAAATGAACGCTGGTGAAAATTATATTAAAAATATGTAGATATATATTCATAATACTTATAAAACTATCTAAGATCAATATATTTCTCTATTTCTTTTCGCTTTTCCTCTTCCCCCATGCCAACTCATGATACAGAGGAATCGTTAGATGATGGTAAACTTTATAATGGCAAGCTCTTAAGTTAGATATATTTTCCTAAGTATGATGCATCTGGCTTGCTAAGAGTCAGTCTTGATGCTGGTTTGTTTTTTTTTTCCAGACTTTTATGAATCGGGCAAAAGTGTAGATTATATTTGACAATCTTAAAAACTGCTACTAAGACGTCATGCCAAGATAATTCTTAGCTTTGTTCAATCGGTGTTTTTCTTCGCTCTATGTACTGTCTACCGAAGAGGCTTTTAGCTTTTTTTATTTTTCCTGTGCGAATAATACAAAAAGGAAAAAATAAGAGAAAAATAGAAAGAAAATTGCCTATTTCTTGAAACAGGCGGGCGTCGGTTTTCTTCTAGTGCAATGTGACTGGTTGATCTCCTGTGGGGAGCACAGTCTATCAGTAAAAGCCTGAGAGAGATACAGATGTAGTAAAGTGATAACTAAATAAAACTTCTACAGTACGGTTATAAACGACTTTTAATTTAAACAAAACATTCTTGCCATTGGGCACTGTACCTCTGTTTCTTTTGCATAGATATATCACTTCAATGTCGCAAATATCTTACTGTTGGTCTTAGTACAGCATTCGTGATACAGTGTGTAAAATAGGTCTCCCACTCAAATGGAAAATATTTATCATTGAAACTTTTAAGGCCAATTTTCACAGAGTGGCTCAACAGCCTGGGGTAATTGTTTCTTTGTCTAATTAAGAGTTATTGCAAGAGCAATGCCGAATATTGGCCTCGTGAAACAAAGCGGTTTGGCATACGACGTGAAACAGAATGAATCACCTTGTGTTTCTTAGTATACTATCAAGAATGAAACATTCATAGTTTGTATAGCCAGTATTGATCACCTGTTTACAATGAAGGGACTAAGACTCGAAAATAAAACGCTAAATACCAGTTTCTTTATGAGTTAAAAGTCTTTTTTGGTCTTTGATAATTAGCGTGCTTTTATAAGAGAATCGATCCTAAGACCTGCACGTGACTGGCTGCTAACTGTCAATTTTACATTCTCGTTTGCTATCTTATACTCGACAATGAAATTTGAAGTCTCTTAGTTCAAGTAAAAATAATGACGACCACTTTCGATTCAAAATATTCAATAAATGATGTTTATTTGTAGCAATGAATTCAAAAAAGAATCATAAAAATTTGAGAGTATCCTTTTATTCTTAAGTATTTGGCTCTATTTGTTAAAAGGGTAAGGTCTTTTGCACTTTTATTGATATCAAATTTTGAACAAAGCAATGAATTGTTCGTAGGTTTTTTCTACTCATTCACACAAAAAACACCCGTGTTAATAAAAATAACATTAGAACTTATACTCAGTTTTCTTAGTAAAACACTTTAAAACCTCCAACTGAGCTCCTTTGTATTCACTTAAAAAACTTTTGTATCTCAAGCTGAGTGTTATTCTTTGACGAATAGGAATATCACCATCTGCCTTGAATAGACCAGGGAAAATTTGCAGGTTTGCTCGCTTCGTTAAAAGTTCATAACAAGAAAATCCCTGCTCTATTGCACTTAATATGTGCGTTCTAGAGGAAAGCCCTTTTTTAACTGCTGGTGGGAACCCAAGTCAATGTTGTTCCCTTCCAGAAGAACTGAAAATAAAAGAATCTGTTGGATTCGGACCACATGATAGCTAATGGAAACTATCGAGTAAACTTGTATAGGCTGCATCGGTGTGTAATAAATACAATAACCAATAAAAGGAAATCTGTTACACAGAAAAGACTGAGAAATATACTTAACTTTACTATAAGTATTAGTATTATTAGTAGTAGCAGTAGCGGTAGCAGTAGTCGTAGTCGTAGTCGTAGTCGTAGTCGTAGTCGTAGTCGTAGTCGTAGTCGTAGTCGTAGTCGTAGCCGTAGCCGTAGCCGTAGCCGTAGCCGTAGCCGTAGCCGTAGCCGTAGCCGTAGCCGTAGCCGTAGCCGTAGCCGTAGCCGTAGCCGTAGCCGTAGCCGTAGCCGTAG